>JAQIWG010006034.1:0-13784 GCA_034695025.1 Chamaedrilus cognettii | reverse complement strand
GAGTGGCATTCAAAAGTCGATCGTTACATAAAAACTGTTCGATAAAATTAGATTAAGATATTAGATATTAATTACGACTTTGTCCGGTGGGCTCAAACTTTTGAGCAATACTGTAGATGCATATGACGACTGCATTCTTCTTTACCTCGCATGTATACACGTACATCAGTCCTTGTTATAATTAGTTGATAGCGACATTTCTGCAAAAGGTGTGTAAGATATAGCGTTCGGTAGAGATTGCATCTATAGGCATCCTTTTAATTCTATCCGCGATGCACATTGTAAAGTACGGTAAGCATTGCATTATGCGTGTTCTTACTTTGGGTAGGCGAACATAATGCACAGTATGGATGAATCAATCGAATTGAATTGAATACAGTTTCGGCACAGACGCATAAAATAGTAGTATGCTCCACGACTCTCAGCATGACATTGTGTCTAGAAAAGAAAACGCTTCAATATCACTCCAAATTTATGTTGGAGTGATATACCAAGACCACCACTGCGCTCCATCTCGTATATTTATTATCCTGCAGCGCCCACACAGTAAGTAGCATATCGTCCAAAACCACATTTTTACCAAGCTCAATTCTGACAGAACCCATCGACAGCAATCTGACGCTAGAACTCACACTCTATCGCCAATTGTTATGTCCCATACTCCCGTTAAATAAACCAACTTTGCGAAGTAAAGGAACACCCTCGAAATCTTGCTTCTAAACAAAATGCGAAAAAGCTTCGCTCTTTTCCAATCGATGCCTGCCCTGCGCGCTAACGTCGTTTCAACGCCCTCGCGTTAGTTGGCCGAGCAATAGACTTGCAGATGAGCGCTCGCGTTTGAATCCGTTCGTTAGTCTTGAACAGTAAAATCGAATGACGGGCGGGACCCTTATGCCAAGACTCGTTGCATTTCAACTTCGTTCCTTGGCCAAAATATAGGCCTATGGTAAGGACCTATGGTAATTGATCGTTAGTATTCCGCACTGGGATTGATCGGTTGTTTCCCATAACTGAAAAAAGCAATAGAACAAAATCTTATCATGGATGTCTGAAAATACAAGTCTACGCCTCAATGCTATACTAGGCTACAGCGACATCGGCATTCGGCAGCCCGTTATCTCACCATCTTGCAATGCAAAAAACGCTTTATAAACGCTATAGCGGCGCTTGCGTCCCCTGAGGGTGACTTTGCATATACCCGGTTATTGCCATCGGAGCAAGGCGGAGATTCAAGAAAGCCTCGATGAAGAAGGGGTACTGCAAAATAATCATTTATTAAACTATAATAAAAAAATCAATTTTTAAACAAACAATTAACGTAGGTAATATGAATGTGACGCGCACTCAAAGCAAAACCCCCTAGACCGGAATGCGCCTAGTCGCTGAGATGCAAAGATATTGAAGTAACCGAAAATGATACATAGGCTCTCAATCCATTTTCTTCTTATTAATATTGTGTACGAGCGTGGTTTTGATAGTTTATTGACCGTGTGTAGTAACGACGACCATTACAGTCCGATTCTGTGCGGAGGGCCACTCTCAGCCAGTGCTCCCCTCTTTAGTCGCCTTTTACGATTCGCTCGGGGAGTTCTGGGCTGCAAGCCAATTCTATGTTTCCCGGCGTGCAGGTGGTAGTATGTATGAACATATTTATAATAGTTTAAGTCATAGAATTTGCAAACTTCATACTTAGGCGCCAAATACCCCCATCTCACCACCCTATCAGAGACAGGCTGCTAGCAGTGGCGCAGTTCAGATCGTGAAATATCTGCAATCGGGCGAATCGAGCAACTTCGGGGAGCGCATTGCCAGACGCGGACCGGAACACTTTCTTGACAGACCGTGACCCCCGGTCGCCCATAAATAGGCGCAAGACGTCAAAAATCACCGTCTAGCCACCACGCGAGGCACGTCAGTACCACGCAGTAATAATGTTGAGTTAGTGCTGCGCCACCGACACGGGATGCTGCTGGAACAATAGAACGACGCGTCACGAATAGAACGACTATCCGGGTAAGTTTACACCCGTGCGTCGCTCAACCGGCTTGGAATGATGCTCGGGATAATACCGCGCTCAAGTGCTCCGTTCAACGGTCACAACGCCACGAAAGAAGCATTCCTGAAGATTGCGCCTGGACGATTAGAATTACGACTAGGCTATGGGCGTGCACTTAGTGGCCAGGATATTGGTTCAGGTGGGCACAAGAAAATGTGCGTAGTAAATGCTAATTTAATTACGCAGATTTTCATAATCAATATACGCAATTTTAAGCGGCTAAGATTTATAGCAATGACTTCTTTTTAGACCAAAAATTTTAAGAAAAATTGATGTAGAAAAAAATTGTGTTGTTTCAGTGCCTCACAGCGTGTGTGATCACTGACCGCATTTTTAATAGAAGACAAGCTGTGTCAAGAAGTATCTTTTTGACAATGCTGATAACTAGGATATCAATTAATTTTACACAGTCCAATCTATCCTTCTGAAGAATCATTCTAATGACTCGAAATAAAAACATCTCTTGACGGAAAGGCTCTACTTTTGGTCGGTCCCAAACGACCAAATCAACAATAATAAAGTATCAAAATCAATTGAAAGATTCACCATGGCAACACATTTACATTTTAGTTAACGCGCCATGCAACTTGGGATTATTTAATCGACTATAATTTCAGTCGGTTGTTTTTATTATACATCGTTAACCAAATTTGAATTGAATACTTCGATTCACGCGTGTACATTATAACATTATGGTTGGTCGGAAACTGCATAATTTATTTACTTTACTTAAAATACTTACAGTGTAGGGATTAGTCGATACTAATCCCTCTGATATCCTTCCACTGGATGCTTCCGGTCACACAGCCTAGTAGCCCACCATTCACGATACGTCAGCATGGCTTCGGTACAAGCGCGTCAGACCTCTTTCATTCCAGCAACGCCCTCTCCGAGTTCGCATCAGCCAAGCGAATATACCCAAACCGACTTTTCCTCTCAGCCCTCACTCGGCACCTCTGACAGTAGTTGCTGCGTGCGCGGAGATGATAATGGTGCACTGCCTGCCGCTGCGCGCTGATATCGCGCTTGTAAGTCATGTAGGCCTACTCTCGTTTCTGCGCGCGCTGTGCACACAAGTCGATGTAATGTCTGTGTGGGGCCAGGAGATAATTAAAAGAATGTCTCTAATCAATCTGAAGCACGCATGCTAATTCGTTTATATGGGAATGAATAGTCTTTAGTTTGATGCTTGTTCTCAAATACTGGTCACTTGTTCTATCCAGGCCTTCGTCTACTAAAAGACGTTTGAAACCGCATGAACAATCATTTGACGATGAAAGCTTGGGGTTAACCGAACCTATGAGCACTGCAAATATTTATGTGCGAACAATTGCTATCGCGGTATAGGAGTAGGTTTTCCATACCAATATTATCCATACATAATTATGATCTGCAGCATTCCGGTATTTGCAAGTAGTATTAACACACTTCCTGTATTGAGTAGCTTACATTTACGGTATTGGGCTTAGTCCATATGAATATTATAACAACATATAGAACTGATGGAAGTCTATCGCAAGAGGCGTGGCTTTCTTCAGAGTATATTAAACTCTGGATTAAATCGTGAAATTAGATTGGCTCTATTGAAGAAGCCGTGTAAAACTCTTTTCTCGCATTGCGAGCAAACAGCGGCGCTGTCTTTCTTGAGTTTAAGCCTCGGATTCGCACCTGATATGAGAGCAAAGGATTTAGCAGGATTCTAGCAACCTAACGTACAATACTTCAGATTTCATGCATGCAGCTTTATTATCGCACTCTGACTCATACTCAGCGATAATCCTTTATTCAAAAGTTCTAACTTCGTGTATGAGTGAAACTGTCGTCAAACTTTTGAAGATTTGAAGATAGTCGACGAAAAGCTAAAATAACTTGTCTAGGGCCTTACTAACAATGCCTTACTGTAAAAGCCTTCCGCTGCTGCAGGCTACGCAGTTTTTATTTCGAAGTAGTAAGAGATGGAATGCCAGCTTAGATAGAATTTCGGCACACAGCTCCATTATATGTAGAGATCTAGGGTCGGTTGTAGAAGCTAAATTCAACGCACAGCCCCCCCTCCCCCCCAAAAAACGCGCACATTTTTTGCACGCCAATTCAACTTAACCCTTCATGCTTTTCTGTTGGATGATTGAAACGTACATGATATTGGTTTCCATAGACTACATGTACAGCGAAACCCTGCTGGCTGCGTTCCTGCAGTCGTCGTAAGACAGGATCTATAGCCTATTTCTCAATCATACATTAGCCTTTCCACATTTTTATCTAAGAACGTGACACCTAGCGCGTAAAATTTAACGATCACCTTTGAGCCTCATCCATTTGTCGCTACTCGCTGTCTACCCGCGAATATTCTCGTAAAACTGCGTGGCGTGAACAAATTTATGAATTGCGGGGAACGTGACAAGCCGCTTCGCCGCCACTCCGGTAGAAATACAACCTTGTCTTATATCACAGTCTGTGGGGGAAACTAGGGCACTTAACTCGGCGATGCGTAACAATGCACGGGACCATTTTGCCAAGTAGCGAGTCCTGATGGCCACTATCGTCGATTGATTCGGATAACGTATCGACTGCGGTCGCTCATACCTGGAAGCTGCTTGAACACGCCCTACAACAATATCGTATTCTTCTTATAGACCCACGGTAAGAATACGCAACTGTTACTTGTCTACGCATTTAAATGGACAGACCTGTACTCATAACAATAGGTCGTTGTTCGTGCCAGAGTTTATAGCGCTTATATTACGAGTAGGCTGCTCGTAATATGATATCGATTTAGAATTATGAAGCAGATAATTCGTCAGCCTGACAATGTTCCAATCCCGATTCTTAAGCGATATTTAGATCGACATAATAGCTAGCCTATCGTGTACGATGCGAATGGAAGCTCATTTTGTTAAGGCCTATATCATGTAGGCCTACCTGCAGCCATAGACAGCAATCACGCACGCCCCAACGTACAGAAGTATAGCCTTGACCATTGTACGTATAACTCAGTTGATGTACAACATGGGATATAAATGATAGACCTAGTTCAGTCAATAAATCAACGAGTAAATTTTAAACACGGACTTCGATAGGCTATTTGCTTAACGTTTGCGGATCATCGACCTCACAGTAATGGTTATGGTGTCTGCCCGCGTGCGCAGACTGTTCCGACTCGAGGCTCTCTGGCTTCTGCTCGTTTCGAGCGGTGTCCGGTCGATAGATAAACTCGGACAATGTGAGAGCGAAACGAGCTCGAGGCAGAAATCCCCGCGGAACAACCTCCGACATCGACGCAGCAGTGGCTCAACTACCGGAGAGTAGTCCTTCCAACCCCTCACTCGTTTTCGCGATGGGGGGCAAGTGCCCCCAATCACGAAAACGAGGGGAGAGGTGGAAGGACAGCCCCCCACGGAAGCTAAGTTTGTCCCCCCTCAGCAGACCGCTCAGATGGCAAGACGCTTAATAATTTGTATGTTTGTGGATCTATGTACAGGCTGTACAGCTGTGTACTGCAGCTATGTACATGTGTACTGCAGTATGTACATGTGTACTGCAGCTATGTACATGTGTACTGCAGCTATGTGCATGTGTACTGCAGCTATGTACATGTGTACTGCAGCTATATACAGGCCTACTGTACCGAGCAAGTGTGCTACGCTGCGTTTGGTCTGTTATATATGAGTCGCGTGTGCCTATGTATCTTCGAGGTTGATTGTGAGCTTCTGTGATAACGCGGTCAACAAAAAAATAGTTCCGACATTATAAGCCTAGCTTATCAGTCAACATACCTCCCCATAGCCTACATGCTTGCCCTCCTTCCCTCCAAGTGCTCCCCCCCCCTTGCGTTTGGAAAAGTAAGTTACGCCTTGGACTGAGCACGCGGTCGCTCCGGTCGATAAAACAATTTGACGATGTGTGCACAATTTGTTACCACCATCCCCCCGCCGCCCCTCCCTCCTCCCCACCCCTCTCTCCCATCTCCAACCCTTCACTCCGGCTTGCCTTCACTTCGTGGGTAACGAGGTCCTCTCGTCAGAGCTTCCATTTACCGGCGTCGCGGCGTTTATGACGCCGAAAAATTTGATTCAGAGGCCAAAAGTCGTGTCCCTGCGTCTCCTGACGCCATATTTCAAGGGTCTCGGCGTCTCTGTACATGTAATTGTATTACATGCATGGTATGATAGTATAGTCAGTGTACTCTCATGGCTGAGACGCCAAAAACTGACCACTCTGGTGCCTCGAGACGACAAAACACCTGCAGTCTTGGCGTCAGGATGTCAACAAAAAAGCTAAACGAAAGCCCTGCCTCTCGCCGATGGTAACGGGTTGCCCCCTGTATGTCGGCTGATTGGCGAGCGAGGCCGGGAGATCGGCCAGATAATGTGATCAATGGTGCGAGCCTCGACTCGACGTTGGACTAAACGTCGCTGCGTGGTCAAGCAACATCTGAGCGGATCGGGCCGACGCTTTACCGCGCACGGGATTGTACGGCTTCACACATTTGCATGAACATGGCTTCGCGTAGGCCTACGATTCCGATTTAATTACAGAGATAGTTTAGTGGTATCCCGTACGATAAGGATATTCTTCTAATAGATTCCTGGTCGTGATTTGTCAAAGTTAAAGGTCTTAAATTGGACCTCATTCAGAACGATATAGTAGGTCTACTTTGGATTATACCGTTTCGTCCCAGAGCTTAAGTGTTGATTTTGCACTCTAGAGGTGTGCACAGGCATGCCTAGATGTTGTAGCCAAGGCATGCGGTGTACACGTAGCCATTCCGTGCATTAAACAGTACAACTCTCAGGCTGCAACTCTAAACATTAACAGCGCTTCCTCAGCACCATTTCGTGTTAGTTTTGTAAGTAGGCTAAGCTTTACTTTTGAGGAGATTTTACTCCCATTATCAACAGATGAACCGGCTATTGGTTTTTGTGACTGACTGCTTAAAGCCAACCTGACTAGAGCGCAATTTCGTAGTAAAAGACGCAAACAGGCCCCTATAGCGCGGAATAAAACCAACTAAAACATTTGGCTATACTTAACAGACTTTCAGAAAAATCTCTGGTCACCCCGGCCTTGACTCAAACATCGGCTACTTTGGCCTATTCGCTTTAGATTGGCTCGAGGATTGGCTCGCAAGCCAGTCCACGCAATCGCCATTTCGTCGACCAAGTCAAGTCGGGCCGAGTCACAATGGTCGTGTAATCAATCTCGGCTCCAGCGCGGTCCTTCTGTGGCTCAAGCCCCCGCCCCGCCTGCGTTGAGGCGGCTCAGGGGATCGCTCGCGCTGCTGGGGGCCTTCAGGACAGAGGGGACGTCGTCCGTCCTTCTAATCCACCCCTCTCTAGACTCCCCGTACAATCTCTGTATGAATCTCCGAACACTCGTCCTGCATGCATAATTCCGAACGCTCGATCAAGTCGAACAAACTGTCGTGAACGTGACTGCAGGATCGAGCGACTCAGGATCGAGCGACTCAGGATCGAGCGATTCGGGCGTCGAGTCTTTAATCGAAGATGATAGGCACGCGAAATAGAGCCTACTACTATATCGCTAGACAAAACATCTGAAGATGCTGCCTATTGAATATCATTTAGACCTAATAATTTCTAATTCTTAAATGTGGGCTGTAGACTATAAGCAGCAGCCTATAGCTTTTACCTTAAAGACACAAAGATTAAAGTTGCATTTACATGTACGCATAACATGTGACGCGAATTAAAGGTTTTTATAGACACAGATGCGTCTATATAATAAGTAACATAATAAATTAGCTTACTTTACCATTATATCATAGAAACGAAATGATGTCTTTTTCGGTAGAAAAAACGCGTTGCAATTTCTTCGCGATCGCCGATCGTCGGTGCGTCAAGTTTAACGGTAGGTCATTGAGTTCGACTGTATACTCAAACTCAATTTAACGCACACATTTTAAACACAGTTTAAAGATTTCGAAACTGTAGCCTTTAATCTACATGTATATGGCCCTATATCGTTTCAAATTAATCGTATAAATTCTACACACGCCTCGCAAAAACAAATAAACGTGCGTTTGAACATTAAGCTAAGATACCGCGTTGTGTGACTTCCGATGCGGGCAATAACAGACGCATTTGGACAACGCTTCTTGAAGTACAGGACTGGCAAGGCGCGAGGGAGGATTAGTTTGGCGGCAAATTATTACCGCAATGCCTCAAAACGCTCCTCCGAGTCGGGTCATTAATCGCTAGTTCTGATTCCTGATACTCTGGAGGTGGTCCGTCCATTTGACGAGCTGCCTGGCTTGTGGGTTAGGCCTAGCGGGGAGTGCATGCCGCAATTTCACAATGATGCTGGCATTAGGCTTATTTAGATCAGCTCACAATGTCATGAACGCATACTATTGCATAATAATGGAGAAGGGAACATGTTCTCTTCATCGTATGCCCATTTTCAAACTCCCACAGGTTCGGCTGCTCTTTAGAAAAATACATTGCAGTCATATAGATTGCGCGTGTAGTACTGAATAAAAATAAGAGAGAGAGTGTATGCACTGTTGATTTCGGCATTTTCTCAAAATCGAGTGGTTGAATATTCAGGCAAATATTAAAATATGAGAATTTTCTTGAGCGTAGTCGGTAATATAGGCTAATAATTATTTTTGGTAAAGCACGTCGGTCCATTTTGTCAATCGTCGACGTTGCTAAGCATAATCATAAAGGACCGGGTCCGTATAGTCCGAACTCAAAAGTAATTGTATTATAATCCTCGATATATAAAGGTTCAACCTCACTTACATGTATTTGCGAAGCTGAGCCTACAGCAGCCGCTGGTATGATAAAGCTCGCGACACACAGCCGCGTGTGAGCTATTGCAGCTGGCAATCGTCAATAACTATTCTTGCTATTACGACAGTGCGAATAAACACTTAGCTCTCGACGCAACCCCGCACGCAAGTTGGTCGTTTAACTGCGAGGGATACGTGAATTGTACGTGACGCGCTCATTTGTTAATTGAACGAATTATATGTTCTATATTATGAATGCGTATTGAATTTGAAGCGCTCGTTCACGACACGCGACGGATGTTCAAAGTTGATCATGTTCAATGAAAACAGATGTCGGCCTAAGCGCATTGTAGGCTACATGTAGGCTTATAGGCCCGTTATCATAGTAAGCCTAGGCCTATACCGAGACAAATAGAGATCGCCTATAAATCGATGCGATGTAAGATTTGTGAGTTCATAATAATAAATTATTATAAATCCTCCGCTAAGTTCATTGACACAGAATCGTAAACAGAATCTATGCGCGGACCTTGGTGTCGCAGGACCTATTGCATCCCGAGGTATACTAGCGCCCTAGCCTACGCTCTTGAATGTAAGTTGGAACAATATAATTGCAGGAAAAAATATGTTTATGGCTTATAAATGATAGGCCTCGCTAGGATTCATCAAGCGCATTGCATTCAGTAGACGACTTGTTAACCCCCCCCCTTTAGATTTTCAGAAGCCTCAATGATCAGCGACTGATTGCAGCAAACATTAATAACGTTAACAAGAGCCGCTTAAGTTAGCGCATAGGCTCGTCATATGGGTCGGTGATTTCTATTGCTCTACAATCATTGTTTCAATCCATTCTTTCAATTTAGGCTACATAGCACTGCCATAAAATAATTTTGTTTCCGGTTAAAACCTCGGCGTTAGGTGGAGAATTACAGAGGGTAGCGGAGAGTACGCATTCGTCAGGCGTCAGCAGCCGAAGTAGGCCTATGCAAAAGCGTAGGGCGTAGGCTATGCGTGTAAGCTAGTTCCTGTATTATAAGCCTACATGTTCAATGTACATTGTACAATGCACATGTATATGTAGTTTCTGTTATTAACAGTCAAGAGGTTATCGCAAATTAAGCGAGTAGGGCTGCATCAGTCCTTGTCTAATCAGCCAGTGCACAACTAGGTATTTTTAAGTATGATCATTTTATGATGATAAATAATGTTATAAATGGCAGGCTCTAAAATAAATTCATTCATAGTCTGGTTCGACACAAGCGATGTTTTTCACTGACATATTTTTTATTATTTAAAGCTACATACTTTCTTGTGCGGATTGACACCGGCCATCATATGCCAGCATAAATTGTAAATCAATAATCATCATGAACATCTTTTAGAACACAATGGTTAAACTTATGAAATATATTCAAGCTAAACAATAGAATATGCATGTGATTACGGTTGAAATAACTTATGCCGATCGGGAATTCAAAACAGGTACAGGACTCAACAGAAATTGGCAAAAACACTGACATAGACGCAAACAACTGATGAAAATGGGTTGTCAATAAGACCAATGAGACAGAAAAATAGGACAAAACGTCTAAACTAAGCTACGCCACGGAAACCGTTCTCAAACACAGTTTATAATGAGTTAAAATGAAAGCCTTCTCTTGTAGCTTGTAATAACTCTAGCGTTTCGTCACTTTCATGACACGCTGCAATCTTTGACCCTTAGTCAATGTTGGCGGGTATTGATGGCTCAGTTCACATAGTGTGTTCATAACAGCGTATTAAGTCATAAATCATTCTCCGTTCTCATATTAAGCAATTTTCCATTCCATCTGTAGATAGATTCAATCATCACTGTCTATGTGACATAGAGACAGCTTCAGACAAGACATCGTCTTGTGGGGAGTAGAGGGGATAGTTTAGGCAATTTTCTAAACTGTAAACCGAATGATTGCTCCAGGAAAGTCTCAACAAAACCCAAATTTAGCTGATAATTATAGCAAGGTCGACTGTCACAATGATACACAATTATTGTTTTGTCAATACGGCAATGTGCCATCTACATTGTTTAAAAAAATTGAAAATGGTGCACTCCTAACTTCCTCTGTTGAATTCGCTTGTCAGAAGAGTGGCAGGGTATGAAGAAAATGGCAAATATAATGCAGATCGTTTTACAATTTTAAATTTAATCTGACCCATTTTTCATCTTATTATGTTACGTATTGGATCTGTATATTGGATGCAGCATATTTTGTATAAAAATACAAGCTAGAATAGTCTGTCTCACCATCTGTCGCCCAACACCTGTTAAAGATATGTATTAGTCTATAACACACAATCGTGGAAGTCGCCAAGAATGCGCCGAAAAACTATCCAATGGAGAACGGCTCATTCACCGCTCTACCTATTGACTCAGTTACGTCAACTTGTTGTCCATATCACTGTCACACGCTAACAGACTCAATTCTGACTCCTCTATTTCTCCCGCAGCCTTTCCATCACGCCCGGGTTCTGTTACAGCAACAGTCCCCCCCGATTCTGAATCCTCGCCGGGCGCCACGTCAAACATGGGCGGCGGCCATTCGTAGACCGGGGTGGTGGCGGGGGGGGCGTCCGGGGAGTGGACCACCACCTCCCAGCGCGCCCCACCCGGCGAGCAGTCCTGCGACTGAAGCTCCTCTTCACGCTGTAATATGAGTTCCTCTCGGAAAGTCTTGACTAATGAAGTACTCTCGGCAACTTGACCCATGTTGTCTAGCGCCAGATCTTCTTTCAGCTGTGATCCAATCACGTCTCGACGCTGGTCGTGACTTTGGTCGTAAAGCGACAAGTCGGAGTCGGTGGCGTGCTGCAATCGTTCGGCTTCGTGTTGTTCCTGGCTCGGAATGCACGTCCGAGAGATTTCAGCGCTTTCCGTGAATTGCGATATAACGTGCTCGCTGTCGGGTGACATCGATGTCTGGTGCTGGTCCTCAGTTTGTCTGACGACTAAGTCTGCTGCGTTCTTCCGCGATAATTCCATCTGATCGTGAATTTCGCATAATTCTGAATCCTCAGAGTTTTGGAATTCTGTGAAATAATTGTGTTTCCTATCCATTCCGGTGCAGTTAACCTCCAGTGTGTCTGCATCAGTTAACTGGTCGCAGTCTATGGGGCCGGCTAATTTTAAGTCAACATTCTCTATCATCTTGCTTTTAGCTTGATGAGAATGAGCTGCGTTATTTCTTTGTTCCAACTCGAAATCAGTTTGCTCCATCTGCGTAGCGTGCAATGCGATATCCCCTTGCTGCTCATATTCTGTATCAGGTTTCTCTGGCAGCGCAAAGTTGAGTATATTGTTTTCCTCTAGTTCGCTCAATTCCACAGCCGAGAAGAATTGCCGTGTTACTAAAGTCTCATCGTTTCCCTGATCCGTCTGATGTTTGGTTTGCTGTTCATTACAGTCCTCCTGCTCCAGTTTAAGACGCTGGAACGCTGGGTAAATAACCTGCAATGACAATAAAACCGTTGTTTGATCGTGACATTTTTAAGAGCGTAACATGACAGAAACAATGCTATACATCAGGTTGACGCAAGTTTTTTAGTTGGTTGAGATTGTGATTTGTCATATTCGATAAACACAAAAACTGCATGTTAAAATAAAAACGTTAGGCCTATTGGATTCATGGTAAATAACCCTCACCGCCATGCCATAGTGCTAGCCTATAGTGTTATTTAGCCTATAGTGTTATTTAGCCTATAGTGTTATTTAGCCTATAGTGTTATTTAGCCTATAGTGTTATTCCTACAGCAGGCATACGACGATGAAAATAATTCTCGGCTCAAAGGTATCAGCCGACTTCAGTGAAATCGTAAGAACACTGTGCGCAACTTCAAAAAGTCGTTTGGCATTAAAATTAAGCCAATTTCCTAAACGGCAAATCAACTTCAAATCATTTCGGCCACAATTCGCGAAAAATTTCAAGACTCAAAAATTAGCGCAAATTTTATTCGAGAATCATCACCTATCATCACCTTTATTTTAATTTTTATAATATTGAGATTGCCATTGCTCACATAAGAGCATCGCATCTTCTTCCTATTATCTTTTTTGGCGTAGCCCTGAATATTATAGAAGCTCCAGTAGCCTATACTTAACAATGATACGGGTTTATATGGCAGAGAGGCACTTATTCGCAGTGCAGACGTTGATTAAACGTGTCATGGCCTCAAAGCCCTTCAGTGCTGTCTGCCCGCCCTGCTGGTTAATTGAACACGCTGAGGCTGATTGAAGCCGTCATTCTGAACAACATGCTGCGTCGCTGATGATAATTATTCGTGTCCATCGTCATATGAATAAAAAACTCTTGTCTCGTTGACAACAAGATTCGTATAACTGAAAGTTGCAGGCTTAAATATTCAGTAGTAGCTCACATTATGATGTAATAATGATTGTTGCTAGTATTTCTATTATTGTTATTCTTCTTTTGTATTGATTGTTCGATTAAGTCTGTTTTCGGGTAACTACTCGCTTCTTCGGGGACTCTTAACTTCATTCACTTGGCAGCTGTTGGGGAGCCTCTGCCTACTTCATAGTTGTCATCTTCCTTTTATACTTTGCCTCTACTACCCCACAGTCTGTATGTCAAAACGACAGAGCTGTGGCGCAGCAGGGCGACGTCCCCCAGTGCCAGGGCACAAGGCCCGAACGCGAGGCAGACCCTCGCAGAGTTCTTCTTGTTGTCGGCGAGGTCTAGGAACGTCTGCTTCAAGTTTTGAAATCGCTGTGTGTTGAGTGCTGAAACGACCGCGTGTGTTTTAGTGCAGACAAAACCTCCCAAATTTATACTAAAGAGCCAGGAGCCGGGGCTTATAGGTCCCTTCATTATAATAATGGATTTAACAGAGATTACACCACATCCCTCTGTGTCCAAACTGTACTAAAAACAGGCTGCATCACTAGTGCTAATCTCAGAACAGCAATAATCCCAGAGTTAA
>JAQIWG010006033.1:0-13784 GCA_034695025.1 Chamaedrilus cognettii | reverse complement strand
GGGGCGCTACCTTAAGAGGAGGCTTGATCTACACAAGCTGTCAACGTCACGACTGGGGGGGGGAGAAGTCACGAGCGGGGAGGGGGGAGGGGGAAGGGGGATGCTGACGGAAACTTTTCACCTTTTGATGCTACACTCAATTAATTTTTTCTCCAATGCAGGCTCAGAAAAGTTGGGGGCTAACTTTCAGAGTTGGGCGGGCTAATAACAAGGGTGACTTAGAACAGGAGGCACCTAAAAAAGTGGGGGCTAATGGGGGGGCTATTTTTCTGAGTTGGGGGCTATGTCCCGTTATGCCCCCCCAAAAGCGACGCCCCTGGATCTGAGAGAAAATTTGTCCCTACTCCCTACATCCCCCATCTCGTAAGTTAGTTTCAAAGATAAAAAAATTCTTCACATATGGAAACGTCGACCCCTCCTTGCTATTTATACTCATCTACCACTCCGCGCGGCGCACACAAAAAATGGTCCGTTTCCGGTTGGCCACTTCACTATCAAGCTTAACTCTTATCCACATGAAAGGCGACCAAGATTTATATTTTAGAAAAATTATCAGGTTTACTCATAAACATACTTAAATGATAGAGGATAGGGGAACAGAATATAGAGACTTCAATAACTTAGCCAGGAGTGTATAGGGCTGGTGGCGAAGTGGTTAGTGGCATGCCGGGTATCATTTCAAGTGTGCGAACATTCACTCAATCACTGTTTTATTTGTAGTCAAATGTTTAAACGTATGAACAGCCAACAGTGATATCCGTTAACGGAAACTTAAACTGGAACTAATACCTTTCCGCTAGCGATGGGCCCTAACTGAAACTGAAACTTTTTAAAACGATAACTAAACTGAAACTGAAGTTTCAAATCAAGAACTGAAAAATGAAACTGAAACAAATTTCAGAACTAAAATTGTACAACTTATAGCCTATTAAAGACTTTTTTGTGATTGTGACTTTGAAATTTGCATTACCATAAGCTAAATGTTGTGCAAGCTGGAACAGTTGTTGACAGCCTACTACTTAATTAGAAAAAGAAGAAAAAGAAGTTCAAACAAAATAATTGTATTTCTGCTTGCGGTGAAATTTGTGAAAAAGAACAGAAAAACTCAACCAATCTAACGAATCATCTGTCACAATTTCATGCTCACCCAGTCTATGAAACTACAGAAAAAGAGCAAATAACAAGGCAGAAGAAGTGCGCTCAAGAGAAACTAGACCGAGGCTACACGCACTGCGCAGTTCAAATCTCAATAGCTGAAGCAGCTATGTCTGAGGGTAGTAAAGTTGTTAGGTGGGAAAAGGAATTGACTGAACCTAGGCAACAAATGGATTTTAAAACTATTTCAGAACGTAAACTGAAAATTTTTCAAACCTGAAATTGAAACTCTTTAAAAAACTGAAACTGGAATTATTTGAGAACTGAAACTAAAACTAATTTAAATCAGAAACTGAAACTATTTCCGAACTGAAACTGAAACTATTTAATAAAATGAAACTATATAAGAACTAAATGTAAAACTATTTGAGAATGGAAACTGAAACTATGAAGTGAACTGAAATGAAAGCTGAAACAATTTTGAGAAGTAACATATCATCGGCAGCTAAATATAGACTTTTTTCAAGGTGAATTCAACAGTGAAGGTCTATAGATTATAGCGCTTAACCACATACATGTAGTGGCTAAGTGGTTAATAGCAGACTCAGATTTAATTTACAGCGTTTAAAAAACATATTTCACTTACCTTTTTGAAATAAGATTTGAAAACGTTAGGGAAAAGAGATATTTTAGCTCAAAGTGATGCCAAATTTGCTCCTGACAACTGCATCTAATGTTATTTGCAAATTACTCAGCAAATTTTGGGGGGTTTTTTTTCCAAAAAGATTCAAGTTTTCTTGACGGAATACAAACAAACAATAAAAAAAAGAAAGAAAGCAAACAGTTATACCGATATCCAGTGTACTATGGTCTTCAAAGGACAGTGCTGGTCGACCCTGGAACGACACATCGTCAGTGCCGCGTGGTCTGACGTTACAGTTACCACTCGCCCATGCAACCCGACCAGCTGGGCAACCAGGGACTGGATATATCCCCCATTGATCCCCACCAGAAGGACAGACTGGCCCGGCAGGATCTCAGTTAAAGACAACTGGGTGCCGATGATCTCCGAAGAACCCTCATTGTTTTTCGGTGTGGCGGGCATTGCCCTGGAAGTAAAAAAATTATCACAAATTAAAAAGATTCTTGATGACATTACACATATACCAACTAATTCATTCTTTGTTGGTCACGAAGTTATTCAGCCTCAAAAGGGATTGAATATACTAAAAAAACACTGAATGTCCTAAAAATACAAATTGAATTCCTAATTCTATAGTTCAGTCACTAAAGCATGCATTTACGACATTACTAGGTAAAAAGGGATCAGTGCAAGGAAGACGCTTTGGAGTGATGAGAACGCTTTATAAAAAACGCTTGAAGTAGGCCCATAGAAATTAGAAGACGTGTATATGGTCTGCTTCATGGACTTGAAAAGGCTTTGATGAAGTAAATTCGATTAAGATAAAGAAAAGCTTAAAAGACATCGGTGTAGACCAAAGGGATCAAAGGCTGATAAGAGAGCTATAATATGAACCAAGATGCCATAGCGAGTGTAAACAAAAAATTATCAGAACTTGTTGTATTAGGGAGAGGAATAAGTATAGAAAAACTGTTTGCTTCCACCTTTGTCGTTTTTAATACACTAAAAAATATGAAGTTTTTGCGTGCATGTAAAATCGCAAATTTCTCGAATCGGCAAAAACTCGTGAAAATTACATGGGAGCAAAATGAAGCTGCAGAAGATACAATAGGTCAGTCGTCAAAAACGCGAAAATTAAGTGCACCAAAATTCTGAGAAGCAAAACTGCAAAAGCAACGTGCGGAAAAAATTTCATGTTTAACAGCATGCAGAAGCGATGACAAAAGAGGCGATTGAAGATATGGTTGAGGAAATCAAGACAGAAGGATGTTAGCTGAAGGCCATTACTACCATTAGATACACGAATGCTCTTTGTTAAGAGTACTTCATGGTTAATTTATGGACTTTAAGTTTCAATGAAAATATGGACTTGTAATAAAACGAACAAATAAAATCAATGCATGCTGCTCACTTGTTGTAGGCGTAGGCAGAGTTGACAGAGTCTTGAGCGCTAAAATTTTTCTTTGACCCGGTGAAGGCCTCCAGTCGCTCGTCAAAGATGAAGAGATGTCGTGGCGTCACCTCCATAGCGCAGAGTACCGACTCATTGATGATCTTTGACATGTTGGACTTGGCGCGGATGTCAGCGACCATGAGTGTGCGCAGCTCAACAGAGTTGAGCACCTCACAGCTGATGTTCCATTTCAGCGACATCACCTTATCAAGGGAGACAGCTATGTTAGCAGAAGTTCACATCAACTTAAACATCAGCCTTATTTTAAAGTGATGGACGTAAGCATCCAGTTATAGCGTAACGCTAACGCACTACAAAATTAATTTATTTCTCTAAATAAACAACTTAACTAAACTTGATCAGCCTCAGTTTGCTAGCATGTAGCTCAATTTTCTGCAATGGCAAGCAGTGTTGCTATTAGCAACACATGAGTGTTGCTATTAGCAACACTCGTGTGTTGCTATTAACAATACTCGAGTGTTGCTATTAGCAACACACGAGTATTGCTAATAGCAACACTCGTGTGTTGCTATTAGCAACACTCGTGTGTTGCTATTAGCAACACTCCTGAATTTCCAGTGTTGCTAGAAAACGGATGAATCACTCCAGATGCACTACTCACTTTTCTAGCAAAACATAAACAATTACTAGTTTATTTAATATCAAAACAGAACAGATTTAAATTTTAAATTTTATCTTCATATACATTATTATAATTTATTATTTTAATGAATTTGCAAGATTCAGAAACAAGCACTTCACAAAGCACTTCCAACATCAGATAGGCTACGATGCTCCTACAAAAAGCACAGAGCCAATCTAATCTAGTGTAATCTTTTTACTGCACAGAGTTTGGTTGATATCAATTACATCACTTCCTGGAATATTTAGTCTACAAAATTTGACATTATGTTGCTTTCCACTGCAAACAAAATTATTGCTACTACCGGTAGTGCAAACGACACGCGTGCCACTTCAGTCGACTGCTGCATGACTGTCACATCCATATTTTTCTTCACCTCTGGCTCCACTGGCTTTTCCTTTCCAAGGCCCATTGACTCCAAATATTTTTGGAATTCCCTGAGTTCCGGTCGGTCTTCAGGCTTCATTGCCCAACCCCTTGAGATCAACTCGCGAAGATCAGAGGGGAATTCCGCCGGTACTGCCGGACGTTTGCCCTGCACGACGGCCAACAGGATTTGCAGAACTTCTTTCCCGAGACCGTTCTCCGCCGGGAGACCACTGAAGAGCTCATACAGGATGATGGTGAGGGAGTAGATGTCAGCAGCATAGCCGTAGTGGGAGCCGGGCTGTAGCATTTCGGGGGCAGCATACTTGGGTGTCCCGATCATCGCCGAGTTAGTAATGAGCGTCTGGATCACCTGCATACATTTTATAATTTTGGAAGATTTATTGATTGCCTGCAAATATTGCACTATTAATTGATATGATCTGTTGATACAAGCGGTAAAGAAGTACACGTTTACATACTCTTAAGCAAAAAAATCAATTGGTAGTGCACTCAAATCGACACTAACCCTACAAAAATAAAGATTTAGCACCTTTGAGACTCCAAAGTCGGCGATCTTGGCACACATCTCCGGTCCAAACAGCAGAATGTTCTGAGGCTTGAGGTCTCTGTGCGCGATGCGGCGAGAATGCATATATTCCAACCCGTTGATGACGCCCAGTCCGACTCTGACCCCTAGCCCCTGACCCTCTGACCCCAATGTCATCGACGCCATGTGATTCTCGAGAGAACCGTGCTCGGCATGCTCCATGACAATGGAGAATCGAGTATCGGCTAAAGTCGTTGTGCCGTAAAGACGAACTATATTCGGGTGATGGAGGCCAATAGCAAGGCTGGCCTCAAGGAACAGGATGTGCTTTTGTTTGGTCAGCTCGGTCAGATTGCGCATTGCCTTCACCACCACCACCTAAAGGACAAGAGCCCAGATTGAAATCATCATCCAGTAATCTTTTTTGAAACTCTGTTGATCATGCTAGCACGTATTTTATCATGAAATTTTGTGTTGCTGCAATCGCTATGGGATGGAACGAAGCCTTGCAACGATGCCTGGACTTAAGATCAGCAAGACAATCAAACGCGCAAATGCTGGGCAAATGGGCGCAAATTTGGGGTCTAGTACTAAATCAACGACCCCAGGGATGCTGGTTGATTGGCATTTTGGTATTGCTGATGTGTAGGTCTAGAGTTTCATTGTATTCTGATGGGTCCAGAGTAAATAAGGTTGAAGAACTGAAGCTCCTGCGTAGCAGGTGCCACTGGCGGTCTGACCTCCGACTGCCACTTGGCCTTGTAGACATCAGCGAATGCCCCACAGGCAAAAGGCACGGCTTCCATCGTCAATTTCGTCACACTGATCTCAGGCACGCTGGCAAGGCGCTTCGTTAACAATTCGACAGCGTCCAACACAGTTCTGCGCATTGCGATACACAACAAGAAAAATTTATGACATTAGCTTTGCATCATCATCATCATCATTTTGCAACAACGTAACATTGATCATTTTGAAAGAAACTTTTTCAGCCGCAGAATATGTTGATATAATAAGAGATGACATACAAACGACTTCATGTGCAGTGACAATGTGAAGGTTCAAGAAATGCAATGGCGGTTCTAGATCTCAAAATCTAGAGGTGCTGTCAAGCACTTCTAGTCTTGCTGCTTACTGACCCCTGCAGGCCGGGGAACAAAGAATTGGCCTGCAGCCCAGAGCTCCCTGGGCTTGTCGTAAAAGGCGACTAAAGAAAAGGGGGAGTGGTTCTGTGCCGGCTCTCTTGCACAGAACTGGACTGTATATATAGCCCTTGTGTGCTACACACGGTCCCTAAACTACAAAAAACGTATCTTGCAGTTTACTGGACGTGTGCTAAAAAACAAGAGGACCGGAATGGCGTAGTCAACATAAATGAAGGGCATAGTCAACATGTGAGCATACGCTCATAATCAAATACATTTTTTTGTCCATATCAAATTAACTCACAACCGGCAGAGTTGCTTGAGAGGGATAGGCTACAAAAACAGGGGGCTTACCTGGCTTAGTATATATAGGTTCGGCATACATGCCATACAAATAGGGGAGCTATAGAAAGGATTTGAAGGGAAACTGGCTTGCAATATTACCTGGGAGTGGGTTTGAAATGACATGTATGTGCTACAGACGTCATATCCGTAGTTTGGATCGCTTCCACATGAGACATCTAAGAGCCATTCTTAAAATTAAATGACAAGACAAAGTCTCAAGCACAGAGGTCCTGCAACATAGTCAGTGCTCTGGGATTGAGGCGATGATCAAAACCGCGCAGTTGCGCTGGATCGGACACGTACACCGCATGGCCGACGACAAGATCCCTTGGAAAGCAGCTCATGTATTGTGAACTCAAGCTGGGCAAGCGTTCCCGTGGTGGCCAAAAATAACGCTTCAAGGACACACTGACGCAGAATCTTAAGGGCTGTGAGATTGACGCCGAAACCTGGGATACAAAAACTGCGGACGGAGCACAGTAGCGAGCAACTACAACAGCCGGACTAGCATGCTTTAAGAGCACCAAGGCAGCACCAGTGGCCAAGAGACAAACCCAGAAATCACGCCAGGCAGGGCTTTCAAACGAACACGGATACTACCACCCAGCCTGCCATCAACCATGTGTGCAAAGTCTGTGGCATGGACCGTCACTCACGGATTGGCCTCGTCAGCCACTCAAGAAAACATCAGACCCGCTACAACCCGCGTCATCTTCGATTACAAAGGACTGCGATGATGACGACTAATTGCATTAAAATTAGATTCACATTAAACGTTTGCTAACGGGATCAGTTTTTCACATAAATCTTGTTTTAGTTTTCCTTCTGCATAATGGCACATTCGCCGCGTCCTGTTCCCTAAAATGTCAGACTCTAACCCTGTCAACGACAAGAGACCAATGCGACTCAAGCAAACGTCTGCCATGTTTCTTCGGTGCAGCGGTGATCTCGCAGCAAGACAAATGACCAAACTTCTCAATCACGCAAACAAAATTAGTATTTAAACGTTAAGTGTTCAACGAAAAGGGGTGAAGGAAATTTTAGCATCATATTCTCGAACTACCGATGCTTGTAATGTGGAAGGTCATCTGTTTACAACGTGACCTGATTTTCTAGGTTTCATGCTACAGTAACGTCCAAGTTCATTTCATAATAAAACTTTTTGCAAGAACTTACATAACATTTAAACGCATTAATGTTTTCGCTTTAAATTTGAGCACCTTGTGTCAAATTATCTCATCTTGAACCCAGGAAAATGCAAATATGAAGCAGAAATACTTGTTTTTGGCTGAGATATCGTAAATTTGCTAGGGGGATATTTTTTATTTTCTATGGACTCTGTATATTCATTTTCGATCAGTCAGCCTCCCCATCCTCCCTCACTATCAATAAGCTTGATCCAATTTACACTATTTCAATCACTCTTGATGGAGGCTTCAGCCAACTAGTCCCACTCCCATTACGCTCCTTTGTTCTTTCAAAAAAGTTACTATGGTATGACAAAATCAATTTATGCTGTTTCTTTCCTGAGACCATTCTTCACAGTGCATATTCATTTTTAATTAGTCAGCACCCTAGACGGAGCAGGAGAGGGAGAGGATATCAGGAGAGGGCATCATGTGATTCCCCTCCGCCTCCTTTCTGACAAAAATATATGTCAAATTAACAAAACAAATCACCTTCAAATGGGGTTTTAGCCAGCGAAGCCCACCCCTTCCGTCGCCCCTAAAGAATATGTTGCCCATTTTCAAAAAGTAGTTTGTCCATAAAATTGTGGACATATTCAGGCGCCGCAGTATGAATGATAGCTGCTCGCGTAGGACTTACCTATTTATGATGGGTTTCGCAAGCAGCGCACCCATACACGTGGGGCAACACGGCTCCTTCAAGATATAGCGAGGCTTGGCACACGACATGCAGACCGTGTGCCCATTCTCGCATAGCATCGCGGGACGGCGGTCCGGCATGGGTGGGGAACCAGGGGCCGACTCGTTCCCGCCCATAAAGTAGTTGAAGCAGACGATGCAGGAGAGGGCATCATATGCTTCGTCACACATCCTTGAAAGATGTGGAGTATGGAAAAGAATAAATCTTATGCAAACTCTGCGAGGTAGATCTGGTAGGCAAACTAAAACATACAAGAAATTTTTTATATTGATGATACAATAATCAGCTGTTGTTCGATAGGGACCAACCACACGCAAGATATTATAATATACATTAGATACAAAGATACACAGAACGACTGCAAATGGACACAGAACAACTTTAGGACAAATAGCATCATCATGTACGTTTTACATCCACTTTTTCATGCAAGCACAGGTTGGACGTTTATCAGAACGAGACTCCTCCACAAATCCTGATTCTTTGCCATCTCTACTCATTCCATGCTCTTTCATATCATTCTCCATACCTCCTTCTATGTTTTCGTCCCCTTCCCCTTCTCAACTTTGACCTCCACAATAATATATCTACATGCCGATATCCAATCTTCCTCATTCATACGTTCCACATGTCCGAACTACTTCAGTCTGCCCTGGTCGGTCTTCACAATGTCCGTTATACTTACAACATTTAGCCTTCTTCTCAAATAGTCGCCTTGAAACTAAGTCTTGTTCTTCAACGACACTCCACAGATCCATCTCACCATCATTTCTTATCCTCTCTAATCTCTGCACACCCTGTACCTTCGCTGGCAAAGTTTCACTTCCATATATTACTGTGCACACACATTTAGTAGAATTTTCCTCTCAATTTCAACAAAAACTTCTTGATGTTAAAATTGGCCCAAGTTTGTTAAAATTGACCCAGGCACTTCTCACCATGGCCTTTGCGGCCTCCTCTGCTCCCCTTCCACTTCCAATCATATCACCCAGGTAACAATCTAAACTACTAACACGCTCCATGTTACATCCCGCATCAAGCATCACATGGTTCTCATCCTCTGGATTTATACTGCTGTCTGCACCACCAAGCACTAAAAAGCAGATCTTCCTTCAATCTATCTTTGATTTTGCTACACTTGTTGTGGAGCCACTTCCTGCACTTAGAGCATTGTATTGAAATTAAACTCACTCCTCTTTTGCATACTCCACATGGTGATTTTTCTCAGCTCACGCTCTGCCCAGAATTTGCTTTACACCTCATCACCTTGGTTTTCTTCAAGTAAACCCGAAGTTATTTTGCTTCTAAATTTTCCTTCCAATCTTTATCCTCTCTAGCAGCGGCTCTTCAGACACTGCGACTATCACTAAATCATCCGCATATAAAAGCTCATATGGTAGGCCTTTCTGAAATATCTTCCAGAACAATTATGAATAGCAGAGGACTAAGTACGGAGCACTGGGCCTGGTGTACTCCAATTTTCACCTCAAACCGTCTGCCCACACCTCCTTTTACATTAACTGATGTCTGTGCTCCTGATGTCGTTTTCGCTTGTACTACCATCCAACAATCATCGTTCAAAACACCAGGTCTAGGTCTCTTCATGGCTCGGTGGTCCTTCTGTTCTGCCACAGTCCTCATTCGCTACCATACAGTAAACAATTTTTTATCTCCTTCCAAACTGCATCCACATTCTCTTCATTCCTATCCCTCCTTAATTCTGTCTTGCATTCTCATCAGAAATTATTTCTGTACATCAGTCTTTCTTAGCCGCGATACAAAATTTTTTGGGTGTAGATAATTTTCGTTTTATCCTGAGCCCTTAGCATAATTTTGCATACTGTTAACTTTTGCCGTGGCACATTCCACATACCTGTCACATGTGACTATGTGTTGATAAAACAAAGAGATCGACCAATGAAAACACATGTATCTGTTTTCATTAGTCGATGCCTTTGTTTTATCAACACGTAGTCAACTACCGTGCAGCATCCGCCTGACTCTTAGGACACTTTCTTCGAGTCTTCTTTGTCAAACCACGTATTCATCACTGCCATACAGCAAATCCCATTGCATCAGCAAATTCAAATAACATCTCACCTTCTATATTTTGACATTTAAAAAAATTTCCTCCATGTCAAAGCCGTCTGCCTTTTCTCCAACATGCCCATTTACATCTCCACAATCAATCACTACGGTATCTCATTTCTATCAAGACATTACCTAGAGTAGCATAAAATTCTTCCTTCTCGGCGACTGGTCTCCCAACTTGTGGGGTATACACTGACACCATAATCAGAACTGCCTTTTCTACCCTATCCGCACAACTATCATCCTTGAGCGCACTGTTGACTTCAATCACACTGTCAATCCACTTCTCCGCAATCATAGCCCCCACGCCATACACACCATCCTTGCTAAAAAACATATACCCTCCAATCGTACTCACTACTCGCGCTACATGTACCTCTCTTAAATCGTGTTTCCTGCAAGCATCACACATCTAACCTTCACTCCTTCAACATTGTTGCCATCTCTGCACTCCTTCCCGACATTGAACCTCAATACCGCATAACATAATCTACCTGTAGAACATACCGCCAATCCTCCAACTCAACTTTCCGTATTGAAAACCCTGTTACTCTGTCTTCCTATATCACTATCCCATCGTTTGTCTCAGCTGTAGCCAATTTCTCAACGCCGGCCAGCATTGCGTCAATCGGCGCTACCCTGGTTCGAGTCCCACGCACCTGGAAAGCACTGCAGACAGTGTTGCTTTCTTTTCGCTTGTCTCATCATGGTCTTGGAGCAATTTCTATTGCCGGATGCCCTTCCTGTCACAAACCCTCCCTATTTTCCAAGACTTAGGACCGGCTTCAAC
The DNA here is from genome assembly GCA_034695025.1 of Chamaedrilus cognettii. NCBI lineage: Eukaryota > Metazoa > Annelida > Clitellata > Enchytraeida > Enchytraeidae > Chamaedrilus > Chamaedrilus cognettii. The sequence goes on along the minus strand of JAQIWG010006033.1, from coordinate 2,776 downwards.
TCAGCTGGATTGTTGAGCTAGAGGTAAAGTTATATATGGACAGGAAGTTTCATGTAAGACTAACAGAAGCAATGGAGAAAGATAAAAGAAAGAATAGCATTCTTATAATGCAAGAACCGAAAGAAAACTAGACGGTAGCACAGTACCGTAGCGTGCGCGCAGGCCGCCACATGTAGATCAACACAAATTTTGAAATTTGGAGAAGGCGATAGCCAATTTTACAAAATTCAGGATCATATTTATAACATGGACACAGAATGCATTTTCCATGAATTTGTTTTTAAAAATTCAATATCTTGTTAGGAGATGTATCAAATATTTTGTGGCCTCCAGTAAATTTGACTTTGTGCTGCAAATATTGTGAAAATGGAACAAGAACTAATAGAATTATAGCGATTCTAGTGAAAGTGGTGAGATCGGCTCCCTCTGGGACTCTTGAAATGTTTGAAATAGATTTATCGTTTAAAATATTGTCATTCACTTAAAAACTGTAACATAAATTTTTTGCGTGCACGTAATTTTCACGAATATCGCGAACCAAGAAAACTCGCAAAAATTACATGCAGCAAATATAAAGCTGCAGAAGCTACTATAATGGGAAGTCCTGAAAACGCGAAAATTAAGTGCTGCGAAATTTCTGAGAGGCAAAAACACAAAAATAACACGCACCAAAACTTTCATGTTTTACAGTATCTCTTGGAACATAAAGTGTTGTCATTAGCCACTATAAAAGTTGCAGGGAGTGAGTCAAATATCAAACTTTTTACAACGAAGGCTCCCGGGGGGGCCCCGGGGCAGTAATTTTTGCCAGATTCAAATGAATTTGTAGAACAGAGGCGTATAGGACGCATGTTTGCTGAAAAAATTGTGCAAATCGATTCAGTGGTTGCTGAGTTATTCTGGTGCAATGGCCAAAAATTTGATATTGCCTCTTCCACATAAAAAATCATTCATACACGATACTTGTCAATATTTTTTGAAAACACATATTGAAAATTTTGTAGACCCAAGTGAACCAAACTTTATGCCACAAAAATCGTGAGAATCGGATACATGAATAAAAAATTATCGCTGTTTATGCAAAAGTGCTCAAAATCCACCACCCCCAGCCTCCTTCAAAAATTTTGACCTTATAATTTAAACTACTGCCATTCACTGGAAATATTTATTCAACCTTTAAGTGATTTCATCAGGAAATATGAAAGTCACAGGGAAAGCTTCAACTTTCAAAAAATACCAATAGGCGAGGGGGCTTCCAGGGAGACCGTTTATATTTGAACACATTTAATTTGTGTTTAACACACAAATTTGAACAATCTGGGCATAGGACGCATATTCCCTGAAAAAATGGTTCAAATCCGTTCAGTGGTTGCTAAGTTATTCGGGCAAAATGGCTAAAAATTAGTTTTTTCTCCACATAAAAAGAATAGTTCTACCACGTTACCTATCAATATTTTCTGAAAACATATACTAGGAATCTTATAGCCCCCAGCGAATTGGACTCGACGCCACAAAAATCGTGCAAATCGGAAGAACCGTTTAAAAGTTATCGTGGCGTGTGTAAAACTGCTCAAATTTCACTCCCCTTAGCCTCCCTTAAAAGTTTTTGACAAGTTTTATAATTTAAAATAATGTCATTCACTGAAAATATTTTTCAAAGTACAATTGTTCATATGAGGCTATAAAAGAAGTCGCAGGGTTAGCGGCAAACTTAGACAAATTACAAATGGGGCGGGGTGCTACCGGGCCGGCCGTTCACAATTTGACAAATTCGAGCAAACTTGAACAATCCTGGCATAGGACGCCTGTTTCCTAAAAAATGGTCCAAATTCGTTCAGTAGTTGATTAGCTATATAGTGGCGCAATTGTTAAAATTTGATTTTCTCTTCGAACGTCATAAATCAATCGTTCTCCCAGGCTACTTGACAAAATTTTCTGAAAACATATATTGGGCTTTTTGTAGCCCCGAGTAAGCCGGACCCTGTGCTGCAAAAATGGTGCAAATCTGTTGGATAGCTAAAAAGTTATCACGGTTTATGTGAAAGTTGCCAAATTGGCCCACCCCCAGGCCCCCTTAACATTTTGGGAAAAAAATTGGCTTGGAACACTTTCACTAACGGGCAAAATGTTTTATCCCAATTGCAGTTCCACGAGTCTTCACGTTAGTCACCGGGACACCGTTAAAAAGACCCCATTTTTTTTTTAATAAATAAATCAAGGTACCGGCACCAAAGCAAAGCTCTGGCTACGACCAACACTCTCAGTCTAGACCAAGTACGTCTATCGAAGCACGTTGTAAAAATTGAGAAAAGGAATAATTTAGAATCAGGGAAAAGTTCAGTGATTATAAAACTACTTTCACTGTTTCGCCTTTCAAATGCGCAAGTATACTTAATAACTTTTGTGCTAAATTTTTACTTTGGAGGTGGAGGCTGAAGATTGAGGCGAGGCAGGGGCTTTCAACTCCAAAAACCCCCCGTCTATACGGGCCCTGCTGCAGGTTATGATTCAGTATATGTGACGGCCTAGTGAAATCTGTGAAAAACATCAGCTCCGGTGGGTCAAATATCCGTGGGCGAGATTATATCCGTGAACGAAATAGCTCTATAAACAGTGTAATTTTTGGAGTCTTTATGAGAGGAACCGGTAAATTAAGGCCAGTTGCTAGACTTCGATTTGAAGTGCGATTTTATTATGCCGTCCGAATTAACCAATGAAAATATATGAAAGAATTGTATCGAATAATCTGATTGGTTAATTCGGACTACAAAATAAA
>JAQIWG010006032.1:0-13785 GCA_034695025.1 Chamaedrilus cognettii | reverse complement strand
ATATATCTTTATTTCACCACAAAGGTAGTTCATGCATAACCAACAACAAAGTATAAGAACCAAATAAATCACAAGTCCCGTCAAGACAACTGTAGTTGCATACCATGGGAGGCCGCCCCGGACTAAATAAGGTGCTGCGAGTAATATTTAACGAATCTTTGATTCCTAGCTTGAAATTCTTAGGCGCCACAGACTCGTCCATCTAATATTTATTTAATAGGGCGATGGCTTCTTGATAGCCAAACCAGTTGAACAAAATTTTTGCAGCGCTTGATTCACTACCACTAAGCTTGGCGTAAAAATTTTATGATCGCAAGGCAAGAGACAATTAAGCAATTATTTTATCTCCGTTTACATGCTATTATAGCGCCTATTTTTAGACTTATAGTTTATTTTTGTTTAATTGTTTTTGATAGCCTTTTTGGAATACTAATAAATGATAATACTTAAACAGATTGTACTGGATGTGTGTAGGCTATATAGCGTGTTTTTATAAAACATTTTTAGTGTTTTTATTAGTGTTAAAATTTAGTGTTTTTATAAAACATTTTATCCTTTTATTTTGATGTGCAATATGACTATCATTGATTTGACTTTTTAAATTATAACGCCATTGGTCTTGGGGGAAAAATACTCGGGGTGGTTTCCTGTTGCCTTATCCGAGGGTTTTTTATTCGAATTTTCCTTCCCTTGTCGCTGTTGGTCCACGACGTCTTATTCTATTGGATTCAATGCTATCCTATAGGAGACATTCTCCTATCCGCTCCCCCTGCAGGTGACGCGCTCCCACTCCGCAGCACACAGAATTGACATAAGTACAAATAACAAATAACTATAGGCCTACGAACAAACAAATTGATTGATAGATCGAATACGGATAACAGTTGCAGCGTATTGTTTTTTATTAGAATCACGACAGCGTTAGATCATTGGTCAAACGTGTCACTGTCAGACTGAAGCCCACATGTATTACATTATAGGCCTAGATCTGAACGATACCACGCATGACATGAACCGTGATTACACCCTTTCATTTTTACCGCGTTGACGCAACGGCTAATGGAAACGAAAATTACATTTGTCCCTTGTTACAGTAAGCCCAGTACGCCTATAACGAAGTTCGCAATAGTGAATTGTTGAAGCATTCATAGGCGAAGTATAAACCAATTATTTGTGTTAGAGCATCTTGTGCTCATTTCACGTTTCCATTTTCTGTTCCTTGATTTATTTTGAAATAATTACGAAAAACAGCCCATGGAAGTTTTTGTTTGTTTCTTCTTGTTTAACGGTTTCGAGGCAGAGGTTTAACGACGCGGGAACCATTTTTGTGCCGCACGATGACAGTTCAGATCAAATCAATCTTTAAATTGAGCACAATGTTACAAAAGCTTGCGTATGAATGACAGTCAACGTGTTTAAAACATCAAACAAACAGGCTTCGGGTTTGACACACTCGAAGCGCTGGAGTTGCCCGGTCTATGCTCACAATGGGGCTAAATAATTTCTTCACACGCAGCACAATATGAAATACTGCAAAAGGATTCGTATTATAACCGACAAACCATACAAATATACATATATGACATATTTCATAACGCAATTTACAAGTAAATTTTTTTTAAATCAGTACATTTTAATTTAATTGATGATGATCAATAATATGATTAGATCCATGCTATTTTATCAAGCCCGGTCAGTTCACGGAATAAGCGCTGCGTCGTTGGACTGCTTCAACGATTCATTTACCGACCCCGGAGGGATGGAGGAATGGAGGGCTGAGATTGTCCCTCGACGTTCCTATGCATTTGCCGTGCGTCTTACGCACGTTGCCTTCTCCCCCGCCCCCGCCCCCACCCCCAAGAGGTTGCACGATGGAGTTTGACTTCTCGGCATTTTCAAATTCACCTGAGCCCACGGAAACAATCGACTGTAAGAGTATTTGAATTAATTATTCAGGGTCCAGATCGCAAATCGATCATAAATTACAAGAGTCCATTCATGCAGTTGTTAGGAATTCTAGCAACAAATTTAGACTCACCGACAGGAAGTCTGCACGCATAAGAGTGTAGTTCTACCATTATAGCGTTCGAATGAACCAAGCAGAATTAGGCCTAAGTATCGAACTTTCGCGTTTCGGTGCTCATTTGATGACGTCTTGATGTCTTTATCGCATTTTCCTTTCAGGCACCATCTAAGCTCGCGAGAAGTAGGGCCTAATACACCACGAGCATTCAGTTTGCTGCTTATTCAAACGAGTGCAAAGATGGCGCGGTTAGATGTGAGCGACGTTTCTTCCGAGCGATAGGCGCCTGTCATGGACGTTCAGTCATGCCGTGCGTCACACGTAGGCAAGAGAGAAGAGAGCCACATCGACCAATAGAGGGGCAATAGTGATATGCCTATAACGTAAGTAAATGGGAACAGTTAAAATATTATAAAGCATCATAGTTTACAATAATAATGACACAATGGCTAGGCTTACTCCGTATTAAAATAAAAATGTTACTAACTAACTTTCACGATGCATGTCACGGCACTTCGGCGAGAAAGTTGCTTTGATGGAAAACTTTTTTTTGCTATTGCTCACATAATATTTTTGCTCAGCGAATCATTTTCGTTTTAGTTCGGGATCTTTGATTATAGTTCTACTTCAGTTTTTGTTCGGGCAATAATTCTAATTATCATCGTCGTTATCGTTAAAGAATAGCCATCATTTTCGTCATCGTTACCGTTACGAAACTATCACACAGAATAATGCTTGACAACAGCCTATTAATCTTTCTTGCCTGGAAACACAGCGAAACTCCAAGGCTCGTGGTTCTGCACAATGAATCAAGTTCCGTGACACCAGTGATGCTAATGCCATGAACATATCACTAGATTTAGGGATATTTGAACGATTTTGGGATCAGATTTTTAACGCAATTCCCAGAAATCGACGATATTTTTGTTATAAAATGGCACATTTTATTTTATCCAAAAATGCAATCTAGGAAATCTTTGGCCTAGATAGGCTACCCCAGAATCTAGGGATATTCCTTTTTGGTTCAATGGTATCATTGGGTGAGACCGACCCACCAACGCCTGGCGCAACGAAAGAGAAATGGTCACATTTTAAAGAATCTTGCCTGCAGTGTTTCCAGCGCTCGCGATGATTGTAAAGCTGAAATCAAATCTCAGTTTATGTCTGGATTTTAGCGAGGTTTTACTGACGATGTCATGGCGATAGAACTGTGAGGCGCAGAAAGCGCCGTGTACGCGACCAAATGTACATGACCTTGCCACAAAAGTTTATGATCCTGACTGCAGGGTGCAAGCCAAATTGAAACCACGGCCGAGGAATAAACACGAGAAATGAAACACGCACCAGTGTTTCGAGTTATTTTGCCGGGTCGTCGCGAAATGGCCCTAGGTCTGTGCATTAACATTGCCATTGACTCCTATTTCGGGATTAATTAATGTTTCGTTACGCTGCGTTACGTTTTGGGCTTTGAGGCCAAAAACTAAGGGACACCACAACAAAATTGGGCGGCGCGGGGGGAGGGGGGGGACATAGATAGAACCTTGACCGATTGCAGTCAAAATTGGGGCCCTATGTCTCCCGGTCTCTTCGATCGTTTTACCCCCGTATGTAGCCTGTTTAATATTATTGCTTGCGCATTACTGAGATGGCATTACTTGAGATGATACATACATATTAAGCGGAGGCTTTGAAAATATACAGGTAAGAAGTACAGTATTAAATTAGCTCTCTGCTTGTTTAATTTAACTGACATCTAAACAAAGAGATCGTCCTTGACAGCGCTTCAGTTAAAAGCACTGATCATCGTCCAGCTTACTAAGCATCCGTGGCACGGGAAGTAAGCCGCCTCGCTTCTGTTAGTGAAGCCCTTCCTGGCAGCGTTACACTGCACTGACAGGAGCTATTATCTCCCGCTGCTCGCGACGTGACCAGGCTACGTTCTTACGCAGCAAGCAGTCGGGATCGGAAACGATTTAGAAGAGATTCAGCCTGCCATACAGGCCTAACGTAGATTAGATGTATTTCTACAACAAACGGAACAGAATAAGTTAAGCTATGGGCATCAATCTTTCGCCTTGAAAAGTGAGCAACGAGTGAAGTTCTGGGGTATGCGTTAGAAAACATTTGGGTTAAAACATGCATAGATAATAGATGTTGGGGGATCCCAAGCGTCTCATGTCTGAGATACGCTTTTGACAGCACATCATATGTGACGATGTTAGATTTTGTGTGAATTTAACAATTAAAGAAGATGACAGACGCTTGATTCACGATTGCATATCAAGTACTGAGTGACCTATCGTCCTAGTCCTAAGACTTCGTTACATCATAGGCCATCTATTGATCGTTTTCGGAATATTTGAACTCTCCTCGTCATCAAACACGCTGCGCTCTTGGAACGCGTCGTGACTTGTGTTCCCCAATCTTTATAAAACTTAAGCGTTGATCGTAACAGAAAGGATCGCGAATCTCCGGCCCAGACCCATCCTGAGCGCGATAACAATTATCTCATTTTAACAGTAGGCCTGCCACTCGACAGTCAAACACAGCATGTCATAATTATTACCTCCTAACAATAACGTATAAATCAGCGCCATAATTTAAGTCTTATTCCGATGTTGTTAACCATTATGCGTTTGACATTTGGTGATTAATATCTATCCTATCCTATCCCGATTGATTTTACGTCTCATCTGTGACGCCATGCGCAAGCTGTTGTCTTAAGAATTCAATTAAGCGGACAGCTTTCATTGAACGTCCGACACACTATAGCTGACATTTCATATCGTTATTGACGCATCAATAATTGTCCTCTGGGCAGATACCTTGCACCGAATGATCCGATAAATCCGACGAATTTGAACCAGTAGCCTATCAACATAATAGAACTCATCTGCAGGCAAGCTGAACGTCACGCAAGGAGATAATTTTCATTAATAGCCATTGGTGAAATTAGTTCTAAAACTATTCTGCCATTGGTCTCAAAGCAAGCGAGAATCAGCTTGATTCTAAACAGCCAAAGAGCCAATCTAATAGTCCATGCCGCCATTTTGCCGCCTCATGACAAGTCCCAGTACCGCCGTGTGCGCCAGAAACTATATTGCTGGCGTAGCCTTTCTAACTTCATAGTCGTCCAAATTCCTTGGTTAAAAATCCAGACGGCGTCGAGGCCTCATTTTTCCCTTGACGCTGAAGAGTTTTGTTACGCCATTACATGGAGTAGCATCATCGATCGTTAATCTCGCCCTCAGAGAATAGTCGTTAGGCTATTTGAGAATGGCGCAATCGCGTTCTCGGGGAACAGCAATTTATTTCAAAGTTACATCAAATCATTATCGCCAGTTCGTGGCGTTGTATTAATCTTACTACATTAACCCCGTGCGTACAGTGGCTATTTTGAGCAATAATTTGCTGCGATAATATCAAGCAGACTGGATAGTTGTTAATGGCTGCGTTTGCTTCCATAATCTTCAATCGTACACAGGCCTGCGCGAGACTAGGGTGAGCATCGGATTGTTTTCAGGTTTAGGATTCTGTTGCGATCTCATCGGATGACAAGACAGTATAATAATATGCATTTTGTACAGGCCCAGCCTACTGTCTTATTCAATATTCAGTGACCAGCTTGAGTATAAAAAAAATTGCGAGCGCGGATGCCAGTGTTAGCCCATGCTGAACTGAACAGTGAACATGCAAGTGCATCTCAGAAAATTAATTCGACATCGTTCCGTTTCAATTTTTATAGGTCATACCAATTATTACAGCGGATGCAAAAAACTTTACAATCTTTGTCTAGATTTGACATAGGCCTACCCCATAACTATTCTTAACCCCCTCCCCGAAAAATCTTCAATTCTATTTTTCTAGCCATGGCATGCGGTCGAAGCTGTGTTTTTTTTCCAGAAGAGGAGGTCCATTGGCTGCGAGGTTCTAGAGGACATAGGAACGCAAATTTTAACGCAGAAGCCGTGTCAGCAGGCAATTTGACATTGATTAGCCCGCACTGAAGAATTGGTGCGGAAAGTTACAGCCGAATTACTGCGTTGCACGTCACTCTAATGGGAAAGAGTTAAGTTCTAGTCGCAGCATCAATTAAGCGGAGAATCCCGCTTTCATTCGATTTTAAGTAAAGCGCAACAGTAAGGTATATGTACAATACATGTACATAACACGTCGGCAGGCGCCAAATACAATCAACAGACGAGCAAACAAAAATCACAAAGAGCTGCTGAATAAAATAAAATAATCAACAGGCCTAGAAGCAATCCTAGATAAATAAAACAGGACTATGCTACAACATTGATATAGGCCTAAGTCACAAGTTCTTAAACGCATGCAGAAGAAATAACGCTTACGCATCGATTTAGAGCGTGGTTACTAGTAACTACGAACCTCTGAGCCAGCCTATATGCTTTTGAAAAGCAAGAATCTGACATACTTGCGCTTGAAATGCCTGCATTTCGACAGAAGCATTTCGAACACATCGCGTGGCAACTCAAAGCGAGGTCGGAATCAAGCGAGGCAAAAACGCATTTAAAATGTCGTAATTATACAGTACGCGATCGACTCCTAAGAATTGAAGTAATAGCTAAAAAGTGAGGTCCTATAGAGTACGAAAAACAGTTCTGCTATTATCTGCGGCACGGCGTAACGCGTAGTAGCCAACGTTTCAAATAGTGCAGCGTCCATGATGGTGTACGGGAAACTCGGGATTCACCACAATTTTGTTCAAATTAGGGACCGTTTGTAGCGCATCGATTATAATATACAGTCCGGTTCTGCGCAAGAGAGCCGGCACTCCCCCTTCTCTAATCGTCTTTTACGATTCGCCCGGGGAGCCCTAGGCTGCAAGCCAACTCTTTGATCCCCGGCCTGCAGGGGATACAAATTGTGGTATTAGTGAATAGACTTAAGAATGGCACTAAGCACTTCTAAGAATGACCCGAGGACGAAAATCATGCATTTTTTTACACTGTAGCAGAGATAAGTTGCGCTCCTCTTCAATTTTCGTGATGATGGATAAAAACAATATTAAAGGGACACTCCGAGCTAAAAATAAGCGAGAAAAAACGTTAAAGTATTGAAATTATTTTATGACATCCGGCCAGAAGTTAATTGACTTCGTGCCAAAGGCACAGTTACCTACACACAATTATTAACTGAAATATGTTAAATAAGGCAAGAAAATAGTAGGGACTACTTGCCCTACATTAGACTTAAAGACATTGCGAGGTCGGAGAAGGAGTTAAGTCATCTTCGTCTACCACATTCATTGTACTGTGCTGTGTTAGGCTCGAAAGTGGCCCACTTCGGCTCGAAAGTGGCCTACTTCCGGTAGAGATTAACGCGATTTTCAGGCTCTTTGATGACCCATGAAAATAGCTCGGTCTGCCTCTTTGAGTTATCGCTGAGCACTCGAAAAATCTTTCCGTTCTTTAGTTTCGATACTCCCACAAACTTGTTGGTCGTACGACCCCCCCCCCCTCTCATCAGCGTTCCGTAGAAGAAGCACCCTGTTTATCCGGTAAGCGTCAACTACATCCGGCAAAGATCAGCCAATGGGTCGACAGCATTAGCTAGCTGTTATTTATTATGAGTTTTATTTTTTCCAGTTGCACCGATTATGAGCGCGCTAATGGTTCTATAATCTGATTCTTTAGTCTGCGAGTAGTGTTTAAATCAAATCAGATGCATTTTATTTTAGACTTTGAAACAACAACAAAGCGTGAGATGGCAACGTGACAAGTCTAAAAGACCGACTTAATACCGGAGCGGTCATTCTCAGCGCAGACTAGCGTATGCCACTGTTGTTCAAATATACTACTGTACATGTATGTACTGTGTAGTGTTCTTACCATAAAAAGCCGCAAGTAAAAATTCGAACTGTTGACATTCGTTAATGCAAGTGTGCATCGAGTGGCCTGCATGCTGCAGGCTATTTGCTGCACACTTGGTGTAACTTAGAACTTAGGTTGTGACAACGAAACATGTAAGCCTAATCACATAGCCAGTAGGCTTAATCACATAGCGAAGTAGGCCAAATCACATAGCGAAGTAGGCCAAATCACATAGCAAAGTAGGCCAAATCACATAGCGAAGTAGGCCAAATCACATAGCAAAGTAGGCCAAATCACATAGCAAAGTAGGCCAAATCACATAGCAAAGTAGGCCAAATCACATAGCAAAGTAGATCTATTCAACTTGTAGGCTATTGAGCATTATTCCCACAAAGCCTCATTATGAGCGTATAGACCCACTAACGTAACATGTAGGCCCCTACGACTAAACACAGGAATATTTAATTTCACAATAGGCTGCGATTAACAACAACAGCAACCACAATGTGGGCTATTAAAAATTTAAGTCCAGCTGTTTCTAGAACGGCCGTTAGGATATCTCCCAATAAGTTGACAACATGGCGCCAAGAAATTCAGCGGAACTTCGAGCTTCGGGTCTGTTTCTGGCGAATTGAGCGACGTTCTGGAGATGAATGTGAGCAGGTTTTAAGGCAACGCGTTGCGACACAGAGCGCCCATAATAATAACTCTTTCTCTCGATCACTGTTATTACTGCACAGCGAACTATTACACGATTATTATGCTGGATGTAGCTATGCAGTGACTCAGCTGCATGCAAGGTAGATGACCCGACTGGTTTTAATTCAATGGCGCAGCCCATCAGCGTAAAGATAGGGAAGATAAGCCGACACCGATGTGATTCTAACGTTAATGCTGAAGTATTACGGTATGTTCGTAACGTAGAGATAAAATGACAATATTTCTGCTGTTATTTTACCCGTAAACTTTTCGCCTATTTTTTAATGTGAAGCATTTTTACTCTTTCTTAATCTCGATTTTTCATGGCAGTAATTCCTTTTGAAGTTCCTGTGATCATTAAAATGATCCAAGGGCCTAGTCTTTCTACCATTTGCAACAGCGGCCTCGTTCTTTCGTTCACGCTTGCCCACCTCGATGATAGCTCATCCCATGTCGTGCCTCAACACGACCAATGTTTTATTTCTCCCATGACACGGCGCGCGGTGTGGTGAATAACTGAACGGGAAGAGCCACGTCATCAGATGGCGACAGTACATGTAGGCCACCAGCCAGGTTGGACTTATCTAGGTGAATGTTACCCAGATTTTCGCACAGCTTTTATTTGCTAATCATATTCATATTCCCAACACGGATTCGTGTGACTTTGAAGCTGATGCTCTTGGAATGGTAGCCGAATGGATACAAGTTATACATCATCTCTTAACTCTAAGACGAATTTAAAAGACTAGATCTATCATCTGCGATCACGCAAATTTGCGCACATTTGATGGCATTACGTGACTGGATACAGACTGACTGCGTGTAGACACAGCGCACTGCGAGCAGCAAGACGTCATTGCATTAAGTCGAATTGATCGCTCGAGCTTATTAGACGCCATAATTAGGCCTATAGGCTACTGCAGCGTCTGAGTCCTCGACTTCGTAGCTGTAAATCGTGCTCAAGGTTGTGCTATATGGATGCTTTTTCGTCTCGATAGCGGTTCGGTTCACGAAGTAGGACTCAATAACAGATGTGTAGGGGAGAAAATGGGGAATCAAATTGCGCCCAAAATGACATCCTTATTGATGCTTACTGCGGAAGTGGATGAAAACCAATCGTTGCCAAATTGCAATTATTTGGACACGTTAAGAGCGTAATCAAATAAAACCATCAAGAGAAAATCGCTTCTTACATACTTCACAAACTAATCATTGAGCCCGCGTGATAGAGTGAGAATTTGCTAAAAAGATCCGAAACAGCCGCATTTATCATACGGATAATATTTAACGAATTTAAAATATAGAGCACAAAATAATTAGCGAGCAAGGTCATTGAGGCATTTTTCAGAAATATGGACCCGATAGAAAGAGAGAATGTTAGAACATGTCACCCTTACTCCCTCCATATGCAGCTCTGGCTATATGAAAGCGGAATGAGTTTTTATTCCCCCACCGTCCCCTCCCTCTCGCATATCCATTAACATTTAATTTCATGCGATTCAAACGGCACGTCTTTAATGTCCTATGATTATTGCATTCATTATTATTCATGATACTCTATACGGCCCATTGAAGCAGATAAACGTCATAGGTTAAATCTATGAACTTACACTTGGACTAAGTTAGCATAACTGTTGTTGTCTATACTAAATTTTTACTAGTTTGCCATAGATTTACCGTCTATATGACATTTGCATGTAGTACATTACATGTAGTTTCGGTAGGTTTACCGTGACTGCCGTCCACGAGGCCTACTAAACGTGGGCCTAACGTACACCCACGCTGGGATAAATATGCTATAGCAACTCTAAAACTCTTTCTACGGAACAGGTGCGACACAAAAGGGCGACATTGGTGCTTTTTAGACGATATCTGGATTATTCACATTTCGACAAAATTCCAAGATCGCGTCCAAATCTTATGATATGACATAGAAGAGGTGCGTACATGTAGGTACGAAGGGACTCTAAGGCGCAATTATTACTCGTGTAAACGAAGCTCTAAATCCTATATAGTGGATGTATTGAACGTTAAACATAAAAGAGTTCTTCTTCTGAAAACTTCTGCAAGACTTAGCCTTCACTTCTAAACACATTTTTTACTGAGTGGCGGTCTGTTAAACTGCGGGTTTATACTTGCAAACTTGTGCGTAAGCCCACACTGAGGCTTGGCATTCTATCTCATTGGTGCGCTGTGATCATAAGGGATGCGTCACCACTGTCCATGCAGTGTCCAGCCGTCAACGCCCTGACGGCTTTCTAGAATATCCGCTTTGAAAGACTGTCCCCGGTGGTGGTTCTATACATGGAGACCAATGAGGCCAGGCCTCCCCAATTTGAGATCTGGCCTCCCCAATGGCCTCCCCATAATCAAGTGAAATGACCTCCCCAAGATGACAACGTAATGTTAAAGATACTGACACTAATGTTAAAACATTGTACAGTGTAAATGTTTTTTGTGGTTTTGGCATCCCCAGTTTTTGGTTGGCCGCTTCAGTCAAAACTTCGAGGGTACGGTACTGGTAATATTCGCTGGCGCCTGGTTTCATGGCCCCATTGAAGATGTAAGGTAACCTATAAGTCCTGTTAATAGGGATGCAATGCAGGCTTATAGGATATAAGATGCTATCTTAGGGTCCCGAGAAATGGACAATGAGTGCTAAGAACGGACACCATTTATGTGGGCACCCGCCCTCCTGCTCTTGAGTTCTGCACCAGAGAAAAACGTGTCAAAGTGTCTATGAAAACACCTTATTCCACTCGTAACGTCTAAATAATGTACTTGGTATAATTCCGTATAATTCCCTTACATTTTTGGCCTCCCCCTCAAAAAGATTCAACAGCCGCCCCCGAGTCATCGCAATCAATGTTTAACCCGGTCACGTGCTACTCTGAGATTAGGCGGAGAGCTTCACCACGCGATACGTCCGGAGCAGACGCTCCGCTTTATAATGGTGTAAATTATTTATTTAGGCGCAGGCCAATACGCTGCGGTCGTCGCTGAAATAGACGTGTTCGTCGCGATACAAATAATAATGAAACGCGTCATGCAGTGCTGAGCAAATATTTTGAATTTTTGGCCGTAAATATATCCGCCGTCGTCTGGTCAACGTTGTGATCATTAGGCCTCGTACTCATAGGCTATAGGCGCGCCAGGCGTATTGCAATAACACAGTGCTACTCTAAGTAGTGGTCAGCGGACCTGCACCGGTCCGCGGACCACCTGTCGAGCTTGAAAAATAAGTCAAATTCACACTTTTGATGTTGGTTACGTATCGAAGACATAACTGGCATTACAATCTGTATACTGCATAGTTCTGTTAAGAATTAAAATCCTCCTATGTATCGGCTACTATGTACTTGTACATTGTATACATGTAGTAGTATTTGAATCGGATCGGCCTGCAGATATAAAATATTGAACATACTGTGCGTGTAGAAAATAATAGCTATAAAAAGTTGATACCGGACCCGGAAAAACTGTGAAAAAATTGACCGGTACGTGAAGCGAATAAGTTTGAGAAGCACGGTTTTAACATAGGCCATGATAATTATTATTATGCCAGACTACAGCGGATGCATTATGATGACGTAGGCCTAATGAAATTTTGTCATTAGGTATTCAAGTCACTATGTAAGAAAAAAAATTTCATCAATCCGCCTAGGCTTCGCCGCGTTGATAATGAAATAAATTTCTTCCAGTTGAATATTATACTAGTCAATGTAGAACCTACAAGGTACTACATTAACTAAAGAATCACGGGCAGGATAAAAACCACCACTCGGTAGGCTACGGTTTAAAAAACATGTCGCCGACTGCTATTATTAAGTAAGTTTTAACGAAGCAATTTAAAGTAAGTAATTTATTATTACCATTAAAGCTCTGTTGGCAATAATTGGGTGAAATTCAGAATCAGCCTTCGTTATCGTTATTCTTCGGACCCTGTATTGACACTGTGTTTGTCACTAGTGCGCTTTATAATTCTTTAACAATTGTCATTATTATCGAGTCAATTATATTGCATCATATTATCCGCGGTGGTTATGGCGACGGTAAACTCGCGAGGTGCGTTAATCAAAGACCCCAAATGTTTCATTTTTCGGACACGTAGGCCTACATTATTAATTAATTAAATTAAGCATCGCGTAGGTACTAGGTATTCACTAAGACGATGCCAACATTGCGATGAAATCTCCTGAAGAGCGTCTGGGTCTAAACCATATTACTGCAACAGCTGTTAGCCCAGGTCTACACATGACGGTACTTGGAAGAATTCGTTTCACTTCATAGCCAACGGCTTCGTCTGTAATTTCATCAGATGCCTAGCGATCGCGACCGAGAACGGGAGCCTTTTCGGATAAGTTTGCGCTCACATCGCATTGCCATTTGCATAAGTATGGATTCCACGTCATTTGACGACTTGTCTGCAATTCTGCGTAATGCACGATTCCAAACGGTTCTTTGGTAAAAGAAAAATTGAGCCTAAATAGCTCAAAATATATTTTTACAATTTTGGCTCGAGGGAAGGGGAATTTGTAGCTCGCAAATTATTATATACGGTAGAATAATTACAGTCCGGTTCTGTACAAAAGAGTTAGCACAGAACCGCTCCCCGTTCATTAGTCGCCTTTTACGACTCACCTACGAAGCACTGGGCTATGCAGTATGCCGCCATTCAATTTTTAGTTTCCCGGCTTAATTGCAGGGTTAAAAATTTGGCTAGTCATCTTATAAATTATTCTCATTAGCGTTCATTAGACTCTAGCCCAGTCTACATGTAGATCTACGTGGTTTCTCCTTTGTTCTTTATTTAAAAACGTTGAATGATAATTAAATAATAATAATGAATAAATAATAAAAACGTACGAATGCTATAATTACATTGTTATACTTTTGTGCAACGTTAGTATTTGATGCAAGTAACTCAAGATACCTAGAGGAGACTACGGGTAACCTTGTGGATGGTCAGAGTACAGAGCTGTAGTCAGGCGAATGGACTGTTAGCGAATAGTTCAATCTCAAATTGATTTCAAGATTCTAGCAAAGTATGAGTTATTATTTTTATAATAATAATAACTAAGTATAGTTATTATTATAGTGTAGTATAATTACTATATTATAGTAAGTATACTATATTATATATAGTATAATTATCACTATTCTATAGACTGCCACAGTATAGCCTACCAGGGCTATACTGTGGCAGTATAGCCCTGATGCATAAAC
>JAQIWG010006031.1:0-13786 GCA_034695025.1 Chamaedrilus cognettii | reverse complement strand
TAGCTGCAAACTTTGAAAAATGGTGATCCATTGAAAATGACTACCCCGCCGCTTGTGTGCACACATTTCAGTGATGCAATCTGTGTTGCTATGCTGCGGACTGCTAATCGCTGGTGCTTATCACTCAATGATCGCTGGTCATACCCCATACCCTCAATTTATCTTTGGCTTAGGCTAGTAGAGATTCTGATTTTAACTGCATTTATTAATAAATAGCTGACTAAGGCAACTTCTAACTTCAGAATTTTTCAAAATTTTAATACATCTCTTGTTACCATAAAAAAGTCAAATAGTATGTCCATAAAGCAGCTGTAAATCCTATAGTAAAATATTGACTTAAGTCCATCCCAATAAATATAGCCCATAACTTTCAAAATATTGCACAGAATGTCACTGCATTTAACAGCGACGTTACCAAATAATGGATATTTATGTGTGCAAAATTTAGTCGTCACAAAAAAATGGTTTTAAACTCCATAGAGTCGCGTTTGCGAAGCGTTGCATTTTTAATGTAGAATA
Source organism: Chamaedrilus cognettii (assembly GCA_034695025.1). Lineage (NCBI taxonomy): Eukaryota > Metazoa > Annelida > Clitellata > Enchytraeida > Enchytraeidae > Chamaedrilus > Chamaedrilus cognettii. Next base: position 13,267 of record JAQIWG010006031.1, on the reverse strand, counting down.
TCAGACCATGCAGTTAATTTGTAAAGCCTACAACATAGGAACCATTAATTAAAATTTCGCGATACTTGAAAGAAATGTTGGCCATATGGATATTTGTCTGTGCAAAATTTGATATTGTTAACTATTTGTAAATTGCACCAGTTTTGCATAAATAATCTCAGCGGGATCGTTTTTCTGCTCACCCTAGCTTTTCATTGAAAACCTACAATTACCTGAGTGACAAAATGGCGCACTATTTGGGGGGGTGGGGGGTCATTATTCTTTGTCAATGCCAGGTCACTTCTTGTAAAGTCACGACACTTTGTCTACGACCATCTAATCGTGCAGGTAGCCAGTGGTCTTGAGTGGCCTTGATCGACAGATTTTTTTATTATTTTCCAAGGCCAAATTCCTTTACGTCTTGATGCCGGCAGGTCTAGTGCTCTTTGAATGTGTTAGACAATCAACCGTGAGTGATAGACGTGTTTTGAGTCGTCAATTGTTGCAGCTCTATCTAAATGACGAATTGAAACTGTTGTCGGAATGAAAATGTAATTGGCCCAGCGGCTTTGTTTAATCAATATTGATACAATTTGATTCATACGTTTCTACGATTTCTTCAATCGATAAAATAGATTTATTTTTGCATTTTTACAACTATGCTGTAATTTTGTTATCTTTGCCTGGGCTATGCCCCGGTTCCGTTGGGGGCGCTTACGAGGCTCCAATATACCCCTTAGTGGATTGATTCGGGTGCTGCGATAATTAAAAACGCACTCACCCGCTCTCCCTTCTAAAGAAGGGGAAGCGGTGCTGTGCCGGTTATTGTCTTGCACGGAACTGGACTGCATAATACTACAGAAAGTAAAAAATAACGCACAACAGTTTTTATGTATTTCATAATTATGTAGTAATAATATAAAATTGTTTTCTTAAAATAACTTATATAAAGATAACAATGATATATTTATTATTATACAACTATTAAACAATTTTTAAAAATTAAACTTGAACCTCTGTGTGTTTTTTTACTTCTTGTAGGCTACTATTATGCAGTCCGGTTCTGTGCAAGAAAACAAGCCGGCACTGAACCGCTTCCTCTTCTTTAGTCGCCTTTTACGATTCACCTGAGGGGCTCTGGGCTGCAAGTCAATTTTTTATTCCCCGGCCTGCAGGGGTTAAAGCGTTGACCGGAGCATATTTCCATCAGCGCCTAGCGGTCACTTGAGGTGCAGTGCGGCAATTCGTACTGTTTTCTGGCGACATTTTTTTTAGTCAACCTCAGCACGTTAGGCCGAGCCTCCGTGCTCCGCAATCTATACTCTGGCATTTACTCCAATTGGAGCAAAAGCCCAGTTTACGGCTATTTCAGGTTTGTTGTCTCACTTGTAAACTGAACTTTAGCTGAGTTCAGGCCCCCCTAGAGTGCGCATACATTCCGCTGGATGTTAGGCTACCTTTGCAGGCAGCAGGGAGACGTGACACAATTATTGTCAATTACTAAAAAATTATTGTCCGATTCGATCTCCCGGCAGGCTGTGTGGTTCGGATCTCAGTTGGGCTAAAGTGGCATCCCGGGTTGGGACTAAGCAAGCCCAATAAATTGAATTATCTGTTGCGGTAGAGCGGGGATTACAACCGGACCTCTAGCACTAGTCCAGTGACATACCACTTGACCACGCAGGCAGTTGGGAACTGAAATTCTTGTCGACATGCCCGCAGCAACCATTGCCGATCCGATTCTCCACCAACCCTCTGTCTAAATAACTGATGCTTTTAATTTCCCATTTAATTCAAATAATATTTAACTATTGCTTAATCATTAGCCCCTCGTAGTATCTGCATATTTTAATGATGAATCCGCACTGACTGAACACTAATAATTTTCTTTCCTGCTCTGCTTCTTGCTGTGTAAATATTTTTAATGTAATAAAGAAATTATGTAAAGAAAGAGAACAAATTATTCTTGCTTTCGGACAAGTTTGGGCGCCGTAACATGACCGAAGTCATAGCAAGGGCGCAACACACAATCCAATATTTTAGCAGTCAGAATAATTGTAGTTTTTAATACTCAGCTTTCATCAAAATTATTCCAATCAACGATAGTTATTGGTGTACGCACTTAGTCTCTGACGTCAAGTGCGCATGCGCGGCTGCATGCGCAGTGAGATGACCATATGACATTTTTAAAGGTAAAAGTGCATGCCACGAGCTGCTTAGCACTTAATTTTATGCAAACTAGAAAATTAGAGGATTCAAGTCTAGCGCTTATACCACTCTGGTAATTATTAAGGCCTAGCTATAGGTCTGTAAATATTATCTAGGCTCATTATTAGTGTTTTTTTGTCCAGTACAGGGTTTGTTATTTATAACCTTGAATATGTGAATGATCGGCCCTGCAGCAGCTGCTTTACATCCAGATCAATGTATCACTAGAACAACTAGGTCTGGCTCACCTGGCCCATCCTACAAATCTGGAGCTTAGCTGATTGTAAAGCGTGGCATGTTACTCAACTGAATGCATATTCTGCACCCTGCGCTTTCCCGCCGGTCTTCTCTTCCTTTGCTCTTATAGTGGAGCCCCACCTCTCTACGATTGTTGCACGATTGCTTGCATCCGTTGTACGTTGCTAGATTGTTGTACACCGTGACGAGCCGTTCGATATAGCGGTAGTACACAAGCCAAGTCGTCCCCATTAAATCTGCAGTTCCGTCCCTTTTGGAAGTCTTGTACCACTCCGTGCAATGTTTACAGGAACGTATTGACGGAAGTCGGGTCGCTCGTTCCTTGTCTTTTGAAACCACGTTTGAAAGTGATGCCAGTAATATGGCGTCGGCGACATGCCCCAACATCCGGGATTCTTGTGAAAGTAGGTCGTGGCATTCTTCGGCACTACGGTCTGCGTTGTGAACTTCCCGCCTTGCGCCACTTGTTTATCACTTTTGAGAGTCGCTCTGTCAAATTCAGGAAAGCGTGCGTACTGCCTGTGGACAGCCTTGAGCCAGCGTTAGATGTGCGGCGACACGGAGATGGCGCCCTTGATGATGGTTGCAATTTCCTTTGAATTCCTTGAGTGGTCCCGCGGTGCCCAGGTGTCGATCCACTGCCCGTAGATCCCGACGTGTCGCTTCTGAACGTGGACGTGCGTCGGACCGTGCGTCCAGTTGAACTGACTCACTGTCTGGAGGGTCGCGTTGTCCACGTGACCCGCTCTGCTGCGATCGATTCAGATCTCGAGTCGCGCGCTGTCGCCGTCCACGTGCACCGTGTCGAGCGTGCGCAGCAGCTTCATGACGCACTCGGCGCGGTTGTACGTTATCACGATGACGCGCAAGTCGACGACCTCCGGATGCAAGCAAGACACGTCCGGCTCACAGTCAATCGTCGTGGAAGGGACTGCGTCGGTTAGAAGACTCCATAAGTCAAAGGCTCCGGGCGAATTTGTCTACTTTATTCTTACGACGTTTCCCCTTTTATCCACATCTTACGAACGGGGAGGGGGGGGCGAGAGAGGGGAAGAGGGGGGTGAGCTTGCTGACACTAATGTTTCGAGGCCATTCTTGGCAGCATATTTAGTAATTTATATTTATAGATGTTTAACACAATTCTCATCTCACATGTACAATGCACATGTTCTTGCTTATATATACACTATCCTTCTGTTTTCATACTTGACAGCATAATTGATGCATCTTTTCTTTTTATAAGGGCATGGTCTCCCCTGGCCCCCTGAATGTTTCCTGGGAGGGCAAACTCTCATTTTTCTGCGAGGGCATTGCTCCCCATAGCATTCCTTGGGGGGCATATGCCCCCCTTGCCCCCCCCCTCCCGTTCCGGCGCTCTTGTGATAAGCCCTGTTTATTTAGCGCACAATTGAAAAACAGATTAAAATAATTAATTATAATTAATCTTCATACAATGTATTTTCTTTGCAGCCCAATGAGTAGCTGTGCGCCGGTGAATTTGAGTCTGGACTCATGCAACTAACCGAACGCTAGGCTCAATTGAAAATATCGGAATGAAGAGACTCTGTCCAAACCAAATCAGGTAAAGTATTTGATTTAAAACTATTCTATAAGCTACGTGCCATCAATCAATCAACCAACTGAAGTTTTGATGAACGAATTTTAGTTGAACTCCACAGCCAATGACACAGCTGCTTGGAGTAGTTGCACCGGCAGGGATGTGCAAATGACTTTTCCAATTGATCCAGTCCCTTGAGTCTAGTCCTACATGCATTTGAGGGTGGAGGAGGGGCGTGGATTGAACAGATTTGTAGCTACTTGCATTTACTACGTTGCCTTTCGCAACAGTTTTGCATGGCCTACTGTCAAGAGTGAACTTCTTAATCCTACGGCATATTTGAGAGGCACTGCACCCCTTACTGCCTACTTATGATTGACGGCGAATCAAGATTTATATGCACACATTTTGTCTCTAAAATTTAACTGCCCCTATATTTAGTGAACAAGCGTCCGAAACTAAATATATAATGTTTAATAAAGAAATACAAAAAAAGCAAGGTACAGATCGGAACAGTTATGGAACTAATAAACCCCATCATAAATGTAATAGATACCTAGCAATCACCAGAGTCAATCACGCAAGCACAGAGTCACAGAGCTCCACTAGCTAACATCCCAACCCGTTACACAATCTCTGTAAACTTCCCCGCAACTTACGACAGTCACCCCGGCAGCTGCGGGCACTGACGCCGTTGAACCGATCCCTGGGTTTAGCCAAAAGAGTTTCCGCATGCAATGCAATAACTCATTACAAAAATAAAAGAGTTGCAATAGTCAATACGTTCGCTTCATTCTAAAGTAAAGTTACATACTATACCGTGATACAATTACTCGATATCCCAAGACCCAGGGAATCCGGCCCGTACGCTAGGCCCTACTGCCGTTTTTTTGAGTTGAAAGGCAAAGGCAGTCGTCTCTGTTTGTAGTCGAGCCAAATCCAGCAGTTTCCACACTGTATCCAGCTGGTCTCTGCCGCCTTTGCCAACCCGCCAGACCCAGACGGGGGTACGGATTGGGCTGAAAGGGATGCCGATGAGGATTTTCGGTCATACAAACTACGGCCGTAGCTATCGGTCCTAGCGACGGTGTTCCGCCATTTTCCAATGTTTCCACAGTGACGGCGACAGTGTTCCAACATTGTGTACAACGTACCGCACACCCCGAATCAAGCTCGTCTCAGTCGTGCTGTATGAAGTTCAGGTTCCGTTTGGTCCTATCGGAGTTCAGTTCCGGGTTGCGGTTTCGCTGCGACATTCTTAGTTGCGTTAAAACTAAAACTAATTTAAAAGCACACTTGCCAAATCCTAGTTTCCTATGTTAAGTTAAAAGATCGGATAAAAACTCGAATAAAATTAATTCGATGTCACTCATCCGCCATCTTTGTTGAAAAAACGAAATCAGATACAAATTGACCAAAGTATAAACCATGATACTTTGACTTTCGATTAATAATAATTATTGTTAAGATGGGCCAACTATCTTTGATGCTTTTGTGGATGATAGCCCGCCCAAAGAAGCGATAGAAGCGGCTCAAAGATCATAACTTAAGCTCATATTTCTGATGCTCACCGCGCCTGCACCATAATTTGAATGCACCTCGTCAAGTTAGGTTTAATTTGGCCCCTTATATGGTTTAGGTTAGGATTTTGTTAGGGTTAGGCCATGGGTTAGGTTTAGGGTGAGTACAGTTAAGTCTTGGCTCTGCTTGACTGACAATATATTTAAAAAAACTTTAAAATGAGCCTGCGGATGCGGGGGGATGCTTCAAAATTAGCATAAATTGCGATCCGCGAGCGGTAAGTGAAGCGATCAGCGACCATACAGGATTGTCAAAAGCAGCAAGGCTACAGTATTTTAGTATTAGGGCCTACTAATTCGCCTACTGTTTGGACTACTGCTTGGGCCACTGATTTGCATGTAAATGGCAATGACTGACTCGCAGCTAAAATGCTTCGTATACTTCTATTGACCACGGGTAGCCTACAGATTCTGCAAAAGATGGCCGTGAAACGGATAAAACAAGATTACCCACCCTCTGATCTTGATGAGCAAAAGTTTCAAGCCGTGGGATTCCGTTTCTAAAGCACGGACCACGCTGTAGTATGCTAAAGACCGACACGCCTCATCTCATCTGATTTTTATTAATTAAAATGAAGCCGATTAATTATTCCATTCATAAAATCAGCGCCGCCGTGAGGTTGTGTATAAAAGCGGTTGAGCCGCCGCTCCAGACACGCGCTCTCTGACAGTGGACTTGACTGTCGGACCGGTCACACAGCGCGAACTCACGCCGCGAGGCAATTGTCGCGATTAGCGAGTCTATCTACCGCAAGCTGACACCGCGCAGAGCCCACGCAGGGCATTTTTTACTATGTCTACAACGTGGGGGGGCAAATTGTGGCCTCAGCCCTCATGATTTGCCCCTCAGACCTTTGCCTTTTGCCCCCCTCCCACTTTTTGCTTATGTTACGTTTTCGTACAGGCAATTTACTTCACAAAACGGCAGTCGCCGACAGTGTTGGTCTACGTCAATGTCGATTTTCTTACACAGTTTTATTATTCTAGCATATTTGTAATCATGTGATTGATGGGACTCATAGTATCTATTGTGTAATTTGCACTGTGCAAGCAAGCAAAAAATACAATGCTGTAAGCCTAATCAACTAGGCCTAAAGCCCTTTTTGACAAATTTACGCGCAAAAGTACCCCTGTCAAATAAAATACTCCTAGTGAAAATTTCTTTAAAAATTCCCTGGCCGAGGGCACAAGCGGGGTCAGTCCTCAGACTCAGGGATCTATCCAGGATGTAGAAAAAAGGGGGAAGGAGTTGTTAGAAATTCTAGGAGGGCGTATACATATAGTCAAGCCTCCTCTTTTGTCCTTCGTTAAAAGTCTATAGAATTCTGCTAAACTTGTTCATCACATGTACATGTACATGAAGACATGTACATGTAGGCGTATTATTTTTCTCGTTTTCACTCCAGTCTACACCTCACGACCGGCCGGGGGGGAGGGGGGGGGATTCCGCCTGGAACTTATCTTCAGACAATTGCTTTAAAAATCGCTTTCTCGTGCAGTGATACAGATCATTTTGACGTGTAGATAGCTCAATTTTTTTCAGAAAATGCGCTAAAAATCACTTTCTCACACTTCGTTATTCTTAATTCGATATCAAATCTTTCATTATTCCTATCCCAGCACCCCCACATAGGGCGGTGGAGGTTTTCTAGATCCCCTGCACCCCCCCTACACCCCCCGTAGGGGGGGATTAGTTTTTCAATGCAGTTTTTTGGGGGGATGTATCTTAAAAACCGGGTGGTGTTTGGAGGGGTGTGGAGGGGTGCTGGATAAATTGCTGTTCATGCAGACTATAGGAGCAGACAGCGAAAGATGCAGACGAGCAGGCTCTTGGTCGCCGTGCTGCTGCTCGGCCAAGCTTGCCTCTTCACCCACCTCACGGTCGACGCAAAGAATTCGCCGGACTGTGAATATAGCTTCAGCATTTTCACTTTAAAAGTGTGAAACGTATTGAAAATTATATGAGTAAACCCCCCTGACAATAGCCTAATTATGCCTGATTTTTATTAAATTCTATAGCGTATTAGGCATATACACCATAGCGAGGCGCTGTGGTGTAGTGGTTCAGGCGTCGGACTTTCAGTCCCTGCAGAGGACCATGCAGTGTTAAAGTCCCCGCCCCGGCAACTTTGAAACCATGGCGTTACAGGCCCTTCAGCAAGGCTGTTAAACTCACAAGTGTCGCTAGCTGCTAACCCGTTCCAGATAATTATTTATTTAGTTGGCGTCATGAAGGATGGGCATCCGGCCACAAAAACCCACCTCACGCAGCCCTGATCAGGGCGCAAACGTCTAAACCTGTGTGAAGACATGTACATTAACAGATTCGATGTCAGTAGAAAGAAGTTTAGTTAGTTAGCGTTTTCATTATTATTTTACAGCGCTGATAGTGCCGCCCTCAAGTGATCGCAGTTCGTCTCAGCTGCATCACGGCGATACGGCGCGTAAACCGTTCAGCGAGCGACCGCAGAACGTGGCGGTAAACGCTGGCGACACGGTCGTGCTGCGCTGCGCCGTGGACCAACCTCCGCTTGCATCTCGCGTGTTCTGGGTACATGAGACGGGCGGAGGGCTCATTAGTGACAAATGGGACGTGCTCCCGGACCCAAAGTACGCCCGATACAGGTAGTGTAAGTCATGTTTCCGTGCCACTGCATTTGTGCTACTCTGCTGCTATTTACAGTTTTGCAAGAATTGTTTATTTTATGTTTAGTATCTTACAGTGTTGTTACTTAATTTTTTTTGGTTTAATTTGCAAAAATACATTTCCCATAGTGACCATAGCTTTGTCATAGAACATGAAGGATCTAGCCAAGATGGTGCAGAGCTCCACTGCCATGCACCGTGCATGGCATGCAGCGGAGCTCTGCTCGGGAGGGAAGGGGCCAATTTTTTTTTTTGTCCGGGTGCCTCGGAGTTTTAGTTAGGCCTACGCCACTGGTACAAATTACTGCATGCGTTACTTGCAGGCAGGGGCTTAGCCGCCTAAGGGACGGGGGGGGCGTCCCTCCGCGGACCAGGGCGTCCCCTCCATGAATAATGGTGGTCCCTTTGAAAAATGCCTTGCTGGGGGGGACGCGTCCCCCCTATAAATTATGTTGGGTCCCTCCTAAGAAAAAAAAGGAGTAAAAAAGTTATGAATGGTGGTACCCCCCCCCCTCCGCCGCTCGTGATTTCTTCACGGAAGAGCATTTTGGTGGCTTGAGGCCGACAAAAATGGACTTGAGAATGGATTTTGGAGGGAAAAAGTTTCGTTACAAAATTTGGCTCCCCCCACCGCCAACACCGTGGCTACGCCCCTACTTACAGGATCATCCACACGACGGCCAGAGAGTTCAATCTCGAGATCCGAGACGTGCGACTCACTGACGGCGGTCGGTACTACTGCCAGGACCATACCACCTTGGTCCAGCCAGTAGGAGCAGAACTCGTCGTACTCGGTAGGCGGCTGTGGTTAATTGAAGGCGAGAGCCTTGCAAACATTTTGGGTCTCAAACACTCAGGGCATATAATAAGAGTGTAGTCCCACCAATTTGTGGAGACCACGGAGTAAAATGTGAAGTCCGTACGATAAAAATGTGCAATAGGCCTACTCATTGACATTTTTGCATATTTCTGCACATTTTAGGATTGATTGTTAAGCTTAAGGGTGAAATTACCGCAAAATGTGAATACCGTAGAGTTTGATACGTGTACATGATTTGGATAATGATTTGATGCATGATTTGGGCAATAGATGTGTATAGTGATATAATATGTGTGGCTAAGTTAAGGAATGACTGTTAAGAAATGGTCTTAAATATTTGTTAGCACCCCCCCTCCCCCCCTTACAAGTTCTCTCGAGAAGCAATTTTGACATGGTAGGCATAGCCTTCGCTTCTAGTTCAGCATTGTGTCAAAATTTGTGGAGTACATCAAATTTCTCATTCAAGGCTCATACTCACTGCTACTCTTTCGGGCGTCATAGTTTTTCTTGAGCCATCTAGGTCTTCATATTCCTACGAATTTACGTTGATCAATAATTCATTCCCCATGTATGGATAAAAAACGTAAAGCAAGAACAGGCCTAGCTTAAAAAATATTGAGAAATTATATCACAGCCTAATTATATAAGCAGTCTACTATGTCTATTTTATACAATTTAAGTAGACTAGAGCTTTTTTTTTGCATTTTAATAAATGCTCAATGACAGTGTGTTAGTACACTAAATTGTTAGAATTTATATATTCGGCCTAGTTCATAAGACTCGGTCTAGAAAAGATTAAATATTCGTGCGTTTTGCGAGATAGCCTATTCACGACTTTTTAAGCGTCAAACAAAAAAAATATGGAGCCTTTATTCACTTTTCGGCAGTTCAACGTACAGATATATATTTAAAGAAAAGAAAAGATTAACTAGAACACGCAGACATGATTTACACAATATTGGCATAAGATCAAGCATTCATAAACTACGTGTATAGAAGTACACTGCAGTTATGCCTGCTATATATCTAGAAGTTTTAATATACACAGCTAGCAAGAAAAAAGTGCAAAACAATTGTTTTACTCGGGTACATTATACCAATACCGTTGTCTCAAAGCTATTGCACTTTTTCCAAATATTGAAATTGTCTTTCCGATTTAAATTATGCTTGCTTAGCAAGTTGGTAAGTTCAGTTCCATAAGACAAGAGCGAGAAGCAAAAGGAATCAATAAGCGACAAGATAATCATAGGAGAGGCGTGAGTGCCAATTTTAGCAAAAATGCCATTCGGATCTCTAAAATATTTCTGTCTTACAATTTGTAGATTGCATTTGAATGTGTTAGCCGAAACAAATGAGACACCCAAATAATTTAGTTTTGATTTCCAAACCATTAATTCATTGCCTATAACAATGCCAGCAACCTCAGCTTTGCGACGCTGACCTATGCGCATACAAACTGATTTTTTAACATTTATGATCATGTCCATTGACTCAAATTCTCTCAGACACAAGACCACCATTTGTTGCAATTCACAAAGAGATGTTACGAGAACTAGCAAATCATCTGCAAACGTGAAGGCATTAAGGCAATTACCATTTAGATGGCATCCTAAAGAGCTTTTTTTAAGTTTCACAAGAATATCGTTAACAAAGACCGCGAACAAAAGCGGCGACAAAGCACCTCCTTGACACACACCTGCTGTCAATCGAACTGTTTGAGAAAAAGACGAATTTCATCGTATAACTGTATAAACTTTGCTGTACCAGTACATTAACAGAGAAATAAATTTCTGAGGTGTGAATCTATTTATAAGCTTAGAGAACACAGCAAAATGATTGACCTTATCAAAGGCGGAAGCCATGTCCAAGGCGCATAAGTTGACAGTTGATCCATTTGTCACAAAATGTTCAATTGTGGGACGAGCAGCATACAGGGTGAGTCATAAAAAACGTGTCCCCAGCGATATCGCGGTAACTTCTCCAAATTTTAGTAGTTTGGCTTAATTTTTTCAGGGTTTTTAGCTGAGATAATTAGACACAAACTCTGAAATTGGCAAAAAGAAATTCGCTTCCGTTCAGAAGTTCTGAAACTTTTTCAAAAAAGGTCAGAAAGTCACTTGAACCAAGGCAATAAAGCCTATTTAAAGGGCAACAAGAGTTTAGGCGACCTGATGCTCCTTTGTATTATTTAGTGGCCCTGAAAAGGGCCGATTTGCGTAATGATTGCATTGATCAAAGTTTGTCACAACGTCGTGCCCGCCGCCTTCATCTTTCATCAAGATGGCGCGCCGGCCCATACCACCTGCCAGGCACAGGATTGGCTGGGTCAGAACTGTCCGGATGTCACCAAGAAAGATGAGTGGCCTCCCAACTTCCTAGACCTAAATCCACTTGATTACCATGTGTGGGTGGCAAAGCTTGATAAGTATCAGGCACACACACCCACGCCAAAGACCAAGGCGGATCGTACTGAAAGCGATCTGGGATGACTTGCCGCAGAAGCCGATTGACAACGCAGTGCTTGCATTCAGAAAGAGGCTTCGGACGTGTGTCAGAGCGAATGGCGGTCACTTCGAACACCAGCTTTAGATTGATGACTAACGATTGAGACTTCATGACTTTGAGACTCTGAGACTTTGAGACTTTGAGACTTTTGCGACTTTGCAACCAATAGTTGGATATTTTAGTTAAAATGCATTAGCAAGATCATAATCTCGCTAATGCAATTGATGATGCTATTTTGAAGCTTTTTTTATCATTTTTCTTTACTGTAATGCAGCAAAACTAATTACGTGTTAATATTTGACGTTTTTTTCAACAGGCGTATAGACTACGTCACTGTTTAGATGGCACTTCAGAACGAATAATTCTTAATCGGATTACAAGTATTCTTGGATTGTGTAACTCTGTAGGGTCTAAACACTGCACGACCACGTTACCGTTCGACGGTGTGACGGCGGAGGGCCAGCACTTCACTGCCGAGTGCGTCCTTGACTACCACGGTAACATAAGACCGACAATGACCTGGACGGGACCTCACCCGTTCCAGGTCACCTCCTCGCATCCCCTCTCCCAGGTCTTGGAGGGGATATCCTTCATCGTCAACAGAACAATGGATAAGCAGGCTTTCGAGTGTCTGACGAGCTTTACTGATCTGGGCAAGCAGCCAGAATACGTGGCGACCAACCTGCCGGACTTCCAATGGCGTAATCGAACACAACAGATCCTTGTCTACTGTGAGTACGAGGACGGATCTAGAGGTGGGGGGGGTAGGGGGGATACACCCCCCCTTTACCTGCTTAAAAATGTTTGTCGATAGTAACAAAATTGTTGATAAAACAGTGATAGAATAATGATGTATAAAGATGTTTTTGTGCATTAAATCTTATGAAGCCTACAGTGCCGGCGTTAGGGCCCCCCTTACCCCCCGGCGGGGGGGGGCCACTGCTGCGGGGGGCCCACTGCTGCGGGGGGGCCCACTTGGGGGGAAAAGGAGTGAATTTGACATAGTATCTTTTTAGTGATTTATCGGAAAAGGCATATATCCATGCTTTTTGAGCACTTTACGGGGGGCCCATTAGGAAGTGATCAGGGGCCCAGTCAAGTTTAAGCACGCTAACAAGGTTTGTGAAAAAAAAATTCTGCACCCTCCCCGCTTGTGAGTTTGTTTTTCAAGGCGCTGTGGGGGGTCTACTACTATGTTTTCGGTGGGCGCTCGCATAGCCTAACGCCGGCCCTAAAAGCTTATGATCATAAGTATAATGTAAGGGAAGTCTGGTACGCAGGCCTACACGCAAAAGTTCAGTCAGCACCACCCCCCCCCACCCCCACCCCCTCCCCCGCTTGTGAGTTCGTTTCGAAGAAAAAATGGAATGCACATGTACGAAGTTATAGATATTGCATCTATTTTTTTTATTTGAACTATCCCATATTAATATGAAGAAAGATATTTAAGGCGCACTTTAAGTGTATATTCTGTGTGTGTTGCTGAAAAAACTAATATGATTGGCTAGACAGCGAAGTCTTTATTTACTTGCTTAAATTAAATATTAATACTTAGAGTGGATTCTAAGACGTATATCTTTACGCCCGGCAAAGCAAAGTTCTTGCTAAGGAACGGAATTTAACGGCATCCCTTCACTGCTATTCTTTCTATGCACGAGAAATTAAATCCCGACTGCTTTTCATCAAAAACCGGAAACAGGAGCCATATTTATG
>JAQIWG010006030.1:0-13786 GCA_034695025.1 Chamaedrilus cognettii | reverse complement strand
CGGGGCGGGGGGTGGAGAGGGGAAATCCGGAACACAATATATCGATGCATCATCAGTTGTGATGGGCAAGTAATCAGTTGCATCGACGCAATCTCTCCGATCTCCCGAATAATTGTGGCCCTCTGCTTCTGGGCGGATGTGTCATACGCAGAAATCGAATCGGGGAACAGCCTAATATGAATTTGGGAATGTAACAGTGAGGATGAACCGTATAGAATGGTAGAATGGTTGCATGCTAATTTCCAAGACGCAGATGAGTCGGCTCTTTCGATTTTTAAACGTGTCTGCAACGATAGAAGTTAAACGATATTTCGAGTTTTTAACAATAGGCCAATACTCACCTAAAATTCTCATCCAATTAATTGCAAAGCATCTACAGTCTAAATTTAAATTAATCTAATTTGAACTAATTTAAATTGACATGCCTGGGAACCTTATTGACCGGTAGACCTAACTGCCCGGCCCCGGCTATGGCTTATGCTGGGCCAAAACCTAGTATAGACTGTTACTAACAATTAAGTGTCCCTAAATGTGACGCGAATTTATACATTTTTTCCCCTGATTACAACTAGATTTCTGACTCATTTGTATGACTTCAACATGATTGAACAGACAGTTTCTAAATTACGTAAATAAATGACGATTTAAAGCTAAATTGTAATTGTAATTGTGCCTTAAATTATTTTACCCCTTTCAATGTTTAAATTACAAGTTATGTATACATACATAGACCTAGCTCCATGTATGTCACCTTTGGAAAATGCCACCGATTATTTAAGCCATACTTTGCCAACTTCTCATTCTTTGTATGTAGCTGCTTCGTTCCGAAGCCTCCAGAATAAGCACAGTTCTTCATCAGATTTCACTCAAAATTCTTTGTTTCGTTCCCAGTCCTACATGGAAACATACTTTATCAATTTCTAATTCTTTGTATGTACTCCTTCTTTCCAAAGACTTCAGAACAACAACAGTTCTTGATCAGTGGGGTTGTATTTTGAGGCCTGTGTGTAGTACCGGTAACAAAGACAATTAAGGTCCGGTTCTGTTTAAGAGAACTGCCACAGAACCGTTCCCCCTTCTTTAGTCGCCTTTTGCGACTCCCCGGGCAGTTCTTGGCTGCAGGTCTATTCTTTGTTTCCCGATTTGCTGGGGCAATTCTTGATCGGTTCTCACTCAAAGTATTTGTTTTGTTGCCAGTCCTACATCACATGTACCCTCGGCGTGGAGTACGTGGGCTACAACATGATCACGCTCGGCCTCACCAACTCGCTCTTCTCCGTCCTCGTCGGTCTGCTCGCCCGTCACGTGGCGCGGGAGGCGATCGTCGGCATCGCGAGCGTCCTTCACCTTGGCCTCGTCGTCTTCCTCATCGTCTGGGTCCCAGACAGGAACCTCGCGCCAGTCTTCTTCGTCATCTCCGCGCTGTGGGGAGTGTGCGACGCCATCTGGCAGACACAGTGTAACTGTGAGTAGGTTCTAATATCATCGTTGTGAAGCGAGATGGAAATACTATTCAAGTTCGATAAAGATCGGAACTATAAAAAAAATGTTTGAAAAGTTCGAGACATTTTTATAAGTTAAAAATTTATATTCAATATAAATTGTCTTCGACTGATTAAAAAAATTACATGAATTTTTATCGACTGATCATGCTACTAACTTCCATTATTATTATTATCGTTATTAACCTGGCACTCCATTCCCAGGCGATAAAAACAGGCCTATATAGAAGATAGGCGTGTGATAAAACAATTCCATCTAACTCTGAATCAGGAGTGTGGATAAAAGTGCCGCGCATTGAAACGCTGCAGTGCCTTGGAGAGTCGCTGCAGTAGTATCATTAAGTCAAGCGCTCCAATTAATTAATTAAGGAGCGCTCAATTATTAGTATTAATTCAAATTTTAATACTATTCTCCTTCATTCAGCCCTCCCTGCTCTGTCCAGCCCTAGTGAGTCTCTGCTGCGCGGACGACGAACACGACGTCGCCTTCCAGAACTTCCGCATGCTGCAGGGCCTGGGCGCGGCCTGCGCCTTCCTCCTGAGCGCAGTGCTCTGCGTCAGCGCCAGGCTCTACACCCTAACCTCCCTCCTCTCTCTTGCCGTCATCTGCTACATAGGCGTTGAGTACCGGCTCCGGCGGGGTGAGGAGGGCGGCAGCGGGGGCCGCACGCCCCCCCCGGGGGAACTGGGTAGACTGGAAGGGTGCGCAGGGACGGAGGGGGTGGCGGTTTGCGGGACTGGGGCGGAACCGAGAGAGATTGACCCGATTGGGAAGTGAGCGGTATAAGGAGGCGTGGATGGGGTTTTTACATCGGCCTGCGTTTTGCAGTTACGATGCCAATCAGGAGAACGTTTTACTGTAATTAACGGTTGCAGAGTTTTTTTTAATGTAGATATTTGAGAACGCATTTTGCGATAAGTGTTTGGCCAGATAGCAGGCCTGTGGCGTGCTTGGTATAGTTCCATGATGCGAGAAAGGCATCATGAATGGAACAAATTAGTTAGAATGCAATATACGTTTTTTGACAGACTTTTATTTTCGGAGGAATAAATAAAGTGATCATACACAATGACGCATTGTAGAAGTTTTTCATGTGTAAACCTATTCTTTCAAAGATTTGTCAACGCCCTTGCAAATTTTCTAGAAACTCTCCCTGAATTTGTGAATTTGTATAAATGCTTAATATTGCACGTTGTATTGTATAATCCCCAAGATGTTTATATGGTATCTTACTTCAATACCCTAAAAAATACCCTAACATTTGAAATGCTCATATCTTTGAAAAATCTGGCTAAATACATATGGATACTTTAAATGATGCTCTGTGGAACTAAATGTTTATTATAATATAATATATATATAACGCATAAAGGGACCATCCCAATAGTTAGTGATTTGTTGGCATTAACGCGACGTGTAGCTATGATACTAACGCTTATGTTAATTGATCGAGCAATAATTGACGCTTTATTTGATTTAGCTTGCATTTGACTTTGAATCAATGATAGATTAAATTTGTTTGTTATTATGGACATGTAGTTGATTAATCCTTTAGGCCTGCATGTGACTGTGCTATGAAATAAGAAATGTTTCATTTATTGTGAATGTGTTATGCAATGAGATTAGTTGAAGTGTGTCTGTAAACTGTCTGAATGTGTAGCTTACACGGCCCCGCCATTGACTCCCATAGCCTACATGTACTATGTCACCCTGTCTACTTCAACAGCCGGTTGCTTTGACAGGAACTTAGAAAAGCATCACCAAAATGGCTGTTTACCAGTGAACTTCAACTTCAACTTTTCTATTGACTGTGGAGCTCCATTGGATGTAGCTCTATTCTCTATTGGATTATTATTTGCAGGGCTGACGAAATTAAGCACCTTTGCCAAGGGTGCACAAATTGACTCGAAATCTTTTGCCGCGGCCGGGAAACGAACCGACTCTCTGCCACACTGGCAATCCGAAGACCGCTACTTCGACCGCTCGGCCACAACGCTTCGCTTCACAATTACGAATAAAAATTAATTTATAGCGGCTTAAATTGATCTTGTTTGCTTTTTCCTTGCAGTCATTGATGCACTACTCAGACTCAAGTATGGAGTTTTTAAGCAGATTTGACCTTTTTAGACGCCTATTTGTATTCCACGGGCAAATAAAAAAAATAAAATAAAAAAATAAAATAAAGGTACCGGGCAGAAACAATACGGCGTTCGCCTATCGGCGCGCGCCGTAAAAAGTGGTATCAATGGTGTTCTTCATTTTTCAACGGACAATTCTTCAGTCTCTGCTGGTCTTTTGCTGGCAGAGCTGCACGACTTGAGATCCGTTTCAGCGATGAAGGCCGAAATAAGGTTGTGGGGTCATGCATCATGATCATGATTCTAAAAATAGCATTTGCGTTATTCATAATGACAATGCTATTTGTTTGTTATATTATTTGAGTGATTTTTCTTTGAGATTTGGTATTTTATTAATTTTTTTTAGTTAATTATATAACTGAAATGTTATCATATTAATTCAAATGAAGGACACTGCAATCGGGTCTCGCCTATTCCTTGATGCGTGTTGTACAGTATGATTGGTATAGTACAGTGATGTTTGTCAACGAGAAGTTGGTGTGTTTGGGAACTGTGCCGTAAGCTTAGACTAGATCTACTTCGATGAAGCTGTGATATGCCATGCTGTTTAACTTGTGTCACGCAATCTATGGTCCAGAAAATCATTTCGTATTGTTCATTTAGTCAATGGCTTTACATTTTAAATACCAGAAGGAGAAATTTTAATGTCGCCTTTATACAACTTAGTACATTCAGTTTCAAGCAGTAGGCCCAGCACTCTAATGGCTTAGTGATATATACCAGTAAGGGAAAAAAGGAATAAAGGAAAGGAAGAAGGGGGATATCGTGTAGCGCGGTTGAAAATCGATTAGCCAAAAAAATATACATTTTCAAATTGCAATAAGTTTGTGGATAAAGCTCCGGTTAAAGTAAAAAACGTTGAATTAGCCTCTAAGTAAAATATTTACAGTGGTTTTTTGTTGCGCTTAACTTACTGTTTGCATCCAAAAAATAACATTGAATTAATTTTATTAGCATAAAATCGATTGAAATTTACATATTGTTCTTATTTTGCGAATCAAAAGAATACTTTTGTTCAATCTAAGGCATTCAGTAAAAAAAATGCACGATATAACGTGCGCTAAATTTCATCAAAATCATATCTTCATTTGTATTTAAAAAAAAAATAACTTCTATACTACACGTCATTGTAATATCCCAAATTTTAACAACGAATTAATACGCATGTGAATAAGGAATTTTCGTTCTCACGACAAATAGATATGGAGAAGTCAAAAATTGATTTATTAAAAATTTCCATGGGAACACATAACTCGATAGCAAACCATCAAATGGCGACGCTACGCGAAGTGTCACAATTGATATACGACTGGAGCGAAATGACGGCAATTGAGCGAGGCGGCGTCATTACATTTAACTAGTCACGTTAGGGAGACGACAAACGATGCTCAATGCAGATACGCATCCAGTCTAAAGTTTGTAATTAAAACACAAATAGCAAACCAGAACTGAGATCACAATACTACTGACTGCTGTAACTGCGCACGCGGGCTTCAAGTAGTACCTGTCAATGGCACTGGACATCAGTTCGCTATTTGTATTTTAATTACAAAATTTCAATCAATGTCAATGCGATTTTTTTGTGCATGAGTTTCGAGCATGCATTTGCGCATAGTTTGTCCCCTTCCTTATGCAGCCCAATCTTGAATCAACACATCGCAACATACATCGGTGCAATTGCGAATATACCAACAAGGATTGATAATCTAAGCTGAACACTGAAGCAGAAGGATATGCGAAGGGATATGCACTCATCGTCACCGTCACCACATTGAACAGGAGAGCCAATGGTCTTGCTCGACTTAAGAAAAAATAGTACACATTTCTCTTTAATATGAAGTCTTTGGATAAAAGGAATCGATAATGCCGCTGCGTTGTTCAAACGACAGAAAAGTATTAACATAACTTTGTCATTTGTTGGAGCGCTAGAGAAAAAATAATTGGAACTCTGTTATCCTTTCAACAAATATAGAAATATTATGTAAAATATAATAAATAATTCGGAGCCAAAAGATTTTATGTTCCATTTCCTCCCTATCTCCCTTGTATTTTCTTCATAAAAAGAATCCTCCTTCAACTTTACAAAAAGAACAATCGCTGCAACTACAACTTATCACACACAAAATACAAACAGCATACATGTAAAATACATGTAGGCCCACAGAGAAATAACTCTGGTAAAATGAACGGTTTTAAAACAAGCATCACTTGCACTGATACACTTTAATGCGTTACAATTTATCCTATGATTTCCAATTGCGGTATTTGCAAATTTTCACAATAACGCTCATTCGGAGAAACAAACAAGCAATATTCCTTTAATTTAATTTTAGCTGCAAAAAGCAATTTCATTTTAACAATTTATCGCAAAAGCATGTTAAATTAAAGGTTTACATTGACAAAGTTAAAAAACAAAGTTTTCATCAAATGCATATTACGCAATACATCCTGACATTAGGACGCATAAATACATAGAATGAAGCAAGAAAAACACCAGGGGCCTGTTGCTCAGAGTTTCCATAACTTTAAGCCTAAACTTAATCCTAATCAGATTTGAAAATGAATAAATCCATTCGTCGACCGCGATGACGTATCATTTGTTCAGAGCGCGTGGTGGTGCAGAGTTTAAATAACAAACATTAAAATTTGCTTAGATTTTCCCTTGAACTTCATAAGACTAAAATTTGCCTGAGATATTTTGAGAAACAGGCCCCTGATGAGTCGTATTTGACTGCTTCTCGCAGTAAAGTATGGATCAGACGAATAGAGGAGCATATATACGACACTGAATGCGCACGCGCCTTATGAGCAGACTAGAGTTGATATAACATGCAACAAGATTCTGCAATGTTCGTTGCTGAATTTATCTCGCTTCGAGCAAGATTAATTGGCGATATGAGTTGGCGATATCAAAGCGTAATATTTATTTTATACAAGATGAGCTTTATAACATGATGGCCAGGCCTTTAGCTAGTAATATGCGATTAGGCGCGAGGAGGGGTGAATTGCGAATGCAGGATGAAAATGTTGTTTGCATGCAGCGGCCTCCAAAAACTTTGATATAAGCGATACTCCTTTTAAATTTACTTATTAGATTACTTATCTGATAGTATTCATGTTCAAAAGGATTAGAATTAACAATTTATTAATAGCATATTAGAAGGGCATTACACTTTTTTTCCCCTCTTGCTACACGCGCCTGCACCTATGTAGATAGACCACTATACTAATTAATTTCGGATTCAGTTTCATTCATTTAAAAAAATCTGATGCCAAGGTTTACAGCAAATTGCTATCATGAACTTTCATGAATTCAATTAATCTCAATCGAGGTAAGGATACATAATGATCTCAATATATGTTTAAACAAAGTCGACCCATAACTTCATAGCGATGACAACATCATCATCGTTTAAATAGAATACGCTTCACTTTCTAATAGCATAGGTTTCACTTTCAATAGAATACGCTTCACTTCAAATAGAAGAGTTGACAAATCAGCATGCGATTATATTTACAGTCATAGACTTGACACCAAATGTTATGAAAATGGACAGATTTCGCCCAGAGATAGAACACGCTACAGTATACAACTGCCATAACTCAGTCTTCCATTAAAGATTGCTTATACAGTCATCCAAGGACGGATCAAGGACTCTTTGGTGGGGGGGATGAATATCCATAGCTTCGTACAGGTGCACTCCATATTTCCTCCGAAACGAACTCATGAGCGGGGGGGAGGGGGGATGCCGACGGAACTTTGTGACACATTATAACCTTTCATCAAATCCATTTATCCAAATCTATGCATCCAGACAAGACATCTCTTCAATTTCACTTATGATCTTCTTAATTAAGCTTTGCTTCAGAAAAGAAGCATGCATAAGACATTTTTATGCCGCTCATTGTAACATCTGTCGCTGATGTATCAACAATTTAGTTACGACAAAAAATCATTTAAATGCTGGTGGGGGGGGGATGCACCCCCCACCCCCACCCCAACTGGATCCGTCCTTGCAGTCAGCAGCAGCCGTGGTGGCCACCTATCGATTGCTGTAGACAACGCTAACGACAACAATAACAGTCATACAGGAGATGGCACTAAGCGCCAGGATGAGCCAGCGGTACTTGAACTGCCGCGTCACGACGCTGCGTAGGAATATCGGCCCGGGATGGATGGAGGCCGCATCACCGACGGGACTATTTCTTGCACGCGACGATGCGATGGAGGCTCGCTTGATGGAGCGCAGGCTGCCGTCCAAGCGACCTATCTGTCCCGTCAAGTACAGTCTGGGCACGCAATCAACATGGTCAACCAGATATAAATACATAGATAAAACACAAAATATATTAAATTCGAAAAACAATGCAAAGAGGATATGATACACTATTGAATGCGAGTAACTTGCAAAAGACATCATTTTGATAATCCGAATGAGACAGTTTTTTAAGTTACTCGCATCCTTAGGTGTCTAACGATTGCTGCTTCTTGTCTAGCATATCTTATACATTGTATGGCACTGATCTCAAATGCTCTAGTGGCAAATAAAAGACGAATATAATAATATCCATAAATAAAAGTAGAAAAACAAGTTAAACGCTGCAAGAAGATGTATGGTGCATGGTTAATATCATATGCAACACAAATGTATTTTGAACGTTGTCATTGCTATATCACGACATTTGAACGACACCTGATAGTGTAAAGAAACTTGATTTCATCCGTGACGTTGTTGACGTTATCTGTGGTGTACAGTTGCATGGGATTGTAGACCATCTCAGCGCAAATCAACTCGGCGCCTGATTAAAAAAAGTACATTCATAGGTCAATCAGCAATTCAAATAGTATCAAACTAGAAACCAAAGCGCACACTAAATTCGATTTTGTCGCACATGCATAGTAGCTATTAACCGGCCAAATTTTCTGTCGTACAAGTTCTCTTCAACAATTTTATATCAGGCATACTGCAATAATTCATATGAGAGAGAAAACAAATAGCTCACAAGCCTACAAGATAAACTAGCCTCTGGCACGATAAAGACATAGCACAATTCTTTCTTAAAGATAAAAGAAATTAATCAAGAAACTAAATTAGTTAACATGGACGCTTCGTTTGCTCACCGGTACTGTGTGATCTTGCTCACCGGTATTGAGATGGTCTTGCTCACCGATAATGCGATCTTACTCACCAGTGTTGCGAAGGAAGGCGATGACCTTGGAAAACGTCTCGTTCATCTTCTCCATGCGCTCGCGACAGTTCGACTCCTTGTGTCGTACGAGCTCGGGGGTGAACGTCTCATACGTGAAGGGGTAGATGAGGGGCAGGGCGGCCGCGCGCTCCCCCCCCACGCGCATCCACACCACGCGCAGGATGCGGAAAAAGTCGACGGGGTTGGGGCTGTTGAGGCCCGGCATGCTGAAGAAACACGCGCTGCCTATATCCGTGTGAGCATCTGGAATAAAGCAGCCTGATTGGATGGAGCTTAGGATATGAGTTCGTCAACAGTGCAAAACATGAAATTTTTATGTGCATGTAATTTTTGAGAATTTAGCAAATCGGTGAAACTCGCAAAAATTACATGCACGACGAATAAAGCTACAGCAGCCATATATAATGGATAGTCCTCAAAAACGTGAAAATTAAGTGCAGCTAAATTTCTGAGAGGCAAAACCACGAAAATAACATCCAACAAGAATTTTATGTTTTACAGTAGCCGATGGAATAAAAAGCACATTGATTCTGAGAGTATTTGAAACGCGCTACATGTCACATTCGACACTTTTCTGGCATACATCAATTTAATGTCGAAAACTACAGCGCGGCTCGAGTTCTGCACGAAAAGAGAAGATAGTGAGTGAAAAGTAAAAACCCTCCCTGAATTCAAAATCAGCCTAGGCAGCTCCGGAGTTATTTTATACAAAATCGACTTTATAACATGATGGTCAGACCTTTAGCTAGCAATATGCAATTGGACGCGAGGAGGGGTGAATAATTGCGAATGCAGGATGAAAATGTTGTTTGCACGCAGTGGTGATTACCTGAGTTGCTCTGCGCCATGAGGGACTGCATGTTGACGACGAGCACATCTGGCTGGTCCTTAAGCCAGGTGTTAGTCCGCTCCACCAGGTCCTCAAACCCCTCATACCCATCCTCCACCTCCAGCGGAACTACATCCTTGATGTCTGAGCGCAAAGTCACTCGCAATTATGATTAGATTTTTAGACCAATGAATTTATCGTACATGTACGCCATGTCATGGCTTCAGTCATCTCAACGGTGCTGTACAACCCTCGACATTATGAAGTCCCCCAGCACGCTGGGGAACAAAGAATCAGCTTGCAGCCCAGAGCTCGCTGGGCGAGTCGTAAAAGGCGACTAAAGACGGGGAAACGGCTCTGTGTCGGCTCTCTTGCACAGAACCGGACATACAGTCAGTCTTTGTGTTACACATGGTCCCTAAACGACAAAAAGCAAACAAATTATCAGATGCTAATATTTTCTTAATTTAATTTGCTTGTAAAGATATATACATGGAGAGAAATCAGCAAATATAAGTGTCATGTTATTGACACAAACAATATAATAAAATCTTTTCGATACATCTGAGCACACATTAGTAGATGAATTTGCAAAAAGACTAACTGCCGGTTGCTCTACCTCGATTTGAAGCCCGATTTCGTTATGTGGTCCGAATTGACCAATCAAATTATTCGATACAATTCTCTCAGAGATTTTTACTGGTTAAATCGCACTACAAAATTTGATCACACTTCAAATCGAGGTCGAGCAACCGGGAAATAAGGAAGTGCACAACACATCTGAATGTCAATAACCAATATGTGAGTGATAACTTAGTGACAAAATTTAATTTACTCATGAATTATTAATTTGATATTATTAATATATCAGTTAATGCAGAATTGTTTTTCTTAAAAAATCGACTATAAGACCCTATCTAAACGAATAATCAATGCAAGAATGTACTTTCTATAGAACACTTCATGTTTCATTTTAACGTAACAAACCGAATTTGAAATTATGTAGCAATTTTTCCTGAAAATTTGTAGTCATTACATGACACAGCAAACCACAAACGAGCACTAACTTAAAATAACATTCATGATCTTAATTCCTACACAAAGTTTTGGGATCAGGATCATGGTAAGACGAACCAATTTGAGCCTGCTGGATTTCATTGGAGGATTTATTCGCCCCGTCACGAATTGAGAATATTCTGAGGATGTGCGCAAAGGGCGTGTCGTCGTTCATGTGCTCGGTCCATCTGGTCACCCTACTGTCCAACTTCCCGTTGAGTATTGGAACAGCGATCGTCTCGACCGTTATGATTCTACCTGTAGAACGTCGCAGCTAAGTTATTAACGCCTAGTTAAATATTTTAGCTAAAAGGCATTTTGTGACTTTGCAACTTTGCGACTTTTGCGACCCCTAGTCGGATATTTTAATAAAAATGCATTAGCAAGATGGCGCTACTTTGAAGCCGTTTTCATAATTTTTCTCCACTATAATGCACCTGAACCAATAAAATTCGGTTTTAATAACGTTCTCATGTAAATGAGAACTTTAATAATTCCTTATTAAGAGTCTTTAATAATTAAAGAATAATAAAGGAAAAATAAAGATCCCACCCTGTTCTTAAGCTAATGTGGTTTATTTGTTCCTAAAGCCCTGCGGTGCCGACACATAGTTATTCATGAGACGCGACGACCAGCCTTTATGTCCCATTTTTACTGGTAGTCAATGATATCAGTGCACCAACGACACATTCATGGGCGCCGCGCGGACCATTTTCTTTGTACTTGATAACCTTCTCATAAAATATCGTTGCATCATCTTACAATACAAGGTTGCCTTGACTTGTGTTTCTCTCTTTAAAAAAAATTTGACCACTAAGGTAAGTTTATTTTTTTCATGCCGAAACATTGACTACACACAAGAAACGAATAAACTGCAGCATCGAGGCAATGAAAATCGAATAAATACCGATATATAGATAGATCGAGATTGCAAAGTTAAAAATATCGTCAGTTACCAATCGCCATGATCTATCTTGAAAGGTCTCATCAGAATACCTTTTATTTGTCGTTGCTCTATTTTTCTGTTCGCCTTGGTGACGAGGGAGGGAACGTTGTCTGATTGGTCGGGCGTGACGTCAGTGCACGTGATGCTCTGTGCCTTGTGGCCAAACTGTGGCACTAGCCACAGCCTGCAGGGACACACAGAAACAACTTCAAAGTAACGGTCCCATTAGGTTTCTGCTTATATATGAACATTCTCTCAAATAGCCAATAAGTCTGCAAGCTAGCCAAAAAAGTTGTGCGCGCACTTTTAAAAATCTTGTGCGACTTCTGTTTTCATTTTTCAATATTTTTTTGCATCTTTATATTCAAGTGGCATTTATGTGAAAAAAAAATTGGAATCCTTTGGAATACTACTTGCATTTTATTATTATTGCATTGCTATAAAATTATTCTATATAGATAACATTTTCAAAAGAATACTGAATTTAAAAATCATCATCTTTTGAGAACTTCTGGCTCCTTTTGTATCTCCCATGTGATGAACATTAAATTTTAATGTGCCGTTTATTTTGGATGCAAAAATACAATCTAATGAAATTTCAGTGTGCTTGCCTGAACCCACAGACGCAGAAGGTAGTCGAGTGTCTGTGACTCCCTTCGACAACACCGTCTGTTCAACTTATCCTCACCTACCCTACCCTATATATACCCCACCCCACACTTTACAGAAGTGTGCTTACCGGAGCCCACAGACGCAGAAGGTGGTGGAGTCCTCCGTGACTCCCTTGGACAACACCATCTGCTCGCTGTTGCCGAGCTTCTTGTGCTCGTGCGACATCCACATGAGGGTCTGGCACGTCTTCACCGCCACGTCTGGGTTTACCTTTAGCCAGTCGTTCGCCTTGTCCACCAGCTTGCTGAAATCATTCGCAAAACATTTAGACCCATATCCATCATAGCGAGTTAACTGAGAGTTGATGCACGTTTGACAATTTAATTCACCTTCACACAGCAATAAGGGCCTTTTAGGTAATTATCTTGTGTAATTATGTTATAAAATAATAATCAAAGTAGAAATTACTAAATTTAGTCCACTAAACGAGCGCTGCATTAAGTAATTCCATTGCTTTGCCATGATTCTGCGTTTTCACCAAGTCTTACATCTTAAAACGACAAATGATATGCTTATTGCGAGATTTCTTCACATAATGACGATGTGTCTGTGCTTTTTAAGCTTAATCCACATTACCGCATTCACAATTTAACCGCGTTAGACGATGTATAATTCACACCAATTGCTCTCGGTACGTTCCGTTCTGAAATGGATGACGACCCTCATGCAGGATGCATAAAATGGACTTGCATCGACTTGCGCATAATACAGCTCAGATTACTTTTATTTTCAAATTTTCAAACCTAGATTATCAGCTAAGCAAACTGTGATGGATAAGGTAATTAGCCTTAACAAACCCGCTTCACCGGAAAAACCAACTTTCCCCGGATGTCCTTGAATTTTGCTGTGAGCTCTCTATCACTGACATGCACTGGCTCGCTATACCAGGCATGAAACGAATATCCAAATAGGCAGGTTAATGACTGCGACCTTGGCCATTCCATTGTTCCAAGATGGGAAAAAATTATTAGAGCATGCATTAGTTGTTAGTAGGCAATTGTATTATATAATAGAACTTTATTTCACCAAAATGGTGAATGTAGGCCTACTGTGTGTTTGCGCTACCAAACTGGTAGCGCAAACACACACAATACAATTTAAAATAGCACACAGACAACCGAAGTACAGCAAAAAAAACAGGCTGTACAAGAAAGGTAATGCAATCACAGCCTTGGCAATTTAACAATATCCTTTGAAACAGTCACTATCATACTGGCAATATTAGCTAAACAGAGCAATTCAATACTAAATGTTGTTTTGGATGTGGCTCCACCAAGTCAACTTAAAATTGACTAAATTCAGTGCGGAGGGCAATTTATATTTAACTATTAAATCTTGAAGCTCAGCTTGTCCAAGTTTGATGTATAGAAAGCTTATGTGCAAATTCTTAGACATTGCTAAACCAGACAGAACATTTAGTCTTCTGATATC
>JAQIWG010006029.1:0-13787 GCA_034695025.1 Chamaedrilus cognettii | reverse complement strand
TAATGAAATCTCAGCGGACTACTGCAAAACCTTGGTCCGCAGCATGCCGTCAAGAATTCAAGCTGTCTTCAAAAACCAAGGATATCCTGTTGGATATTGACTGTTACTTGACTATTACGAGGTATTGATATTGGTAACAGCTTTAAAATCAAAAAAACAGTCATGCTAAAGCTTATTGCCGAGCTTTTTTATAAAAATTAGAAAATATCGTGTTTTCGCAAGTGGGCTTTATTCCATGGCCACCACTGTATCTATGCAATTGCATGTATGCATGCACTTGTAACGAATCAAAAATATGTCATGCACACTAAGTTTTTGAATGTCTATTGACAAGAACTGTTGGTTACTGTGCGAATCACATACGTACTCAATACATATACTTCGTCTCATAATCATTTTACAATATATGCCCATGTTGCATTTTCTAAGAATAATAAAATAAATGATGATCACCAGTCGCTAAGTCATTAAAAGTGCATTTCTATTGCTTTGAATAGGGAAGTCTGTGTTTCCTTAAAGTCCCAACACCAACACCAACATCATCAAGGAGAGAGACGCGACAGATCTTAAATTTAACTCCTAGACGCGTGCAACTACACGCGAACACAGGTTGCACCTGTAGTGTTGCGGGGATAGGAAAGTTATCATTAGTGAGTGTCGTAGAGGCTGACCTACATGTAGCATGGGTTGATGTCCTGTTATCGCAGATGAGAAGATAGTATCAGGTCGCAAACTGCAGAACAACCAATGTTTTCAAGCTTAACTTCAATTTCAGCTTGAACTTCAAGTTTAAACAACAGGGATAAGCGACTATCGGTTAGCCAGTGTGCTATAATTCACGTGATATGTTGATCCCATGACGCCACACCCCCCGAAGTTATGAACAGCTGATTGTGTTGTGGCTTTTCTTAGCTGACGTCGCGGTGTCCATGACGCCAGAATATTCGACCAAGACGTCAAAATATCGTATCCGCGAAGAAATCGTATCTCTTGTTCGACGCAAGATTTAGAGGGCCTTGACGACGTGGCGTCGCTGTAATTGAATTTTTTGTATATGCATGGGTATGTTAGAACGCCATTGAGTCATTTCAAGTCCACGGTGTTACGATTGAGTTAGAATTGATTTAGTGTTGACCTAGGGTCAACACCGTTTTAACCCGCACACTTCAAAATTAAAATTGATTTTCAACACCGCGCTAACACGGTGTTAACACCAAGCTAGCGCGGCTCTAAACTGAGCAACGGGTTGAGGCGTTCAGATTGAGAACGAATTAGCTAAAAAAATTCAACTCAACTCCAACACCGTTTTAACATCGAGGACTTGAAATCGCCCATTGGCTGTGACGCCTGGCTTAGACGAAAAACGCGTGGTATTGGTATTGGACGCCAGAAAAAGCTTAATGGAAGCCGTGGCTGGAGTTCTTTAATGTGACAACTATTCCAAAGAGCTAATAAAAATTATGATTATTTTTCAAATAATTATCATAATCATTATAGCAAAAGAAACACGAAGAGTGGATATTAGTAGCCCTAAGTCCATCCACAATTTTTTTTTCATTTGGGCCTATGATTTGTCACTGACACGCAGGGGCGAAGCCTGTCGTGGTGTTTTTCTCTCTTACTGTTAAAGAATAAAAAATCATTCTATTGTGTAGTAACCGAAGAGTTAATAAAAATGTTATTAATGAATATGTAGCCTACATGCATGTCTTGGCTAAAACACAACGCATATAAAAAATATTTATACGAACATAAATCTTATACGCTAACGATAGCCTAATAATTTCAATTAACTAATACTATTACTGCTGGTCGCTCGACTTCAATTTAAGTTAGATTTAAGTGCGATTTAATTTTAGTCTGAATTAACCAATGAAAATCTATGAGAGAATTGTATCAAATAATTTGATTGGTTAATTCGACCGCAAAATTAAATCAAACTTAAATCGAGGTTGAGCAATTGGACGTTAATATTATGATCAATATTAAAATGCAATTTAACAAAACAAAATGTGCATCTATTATTCTAATTTTCATGTGCCTCACCTAAAAAAAATTCTGGTGACGCCACTGGGCGTCTGCAACCGACAGACACACGTCCACACGTGCCCTGACCCCACACGGAGTGTCGGGGGGCTCTGGGAGGCCTTCGTGGGAAGTGAACAACAAATAATTTACCATTATATTACTTTTATAATATGACAATTATAACATGTATTATTAGCAAAAAGTTTAACACATGTGATGCATTGCATACTGCCATTTCTTGTGAAAAGTATGGTTGATAATTACTTCAAGTGGAGGCTAATACTAGTACTAGCTATTAATTATCAGAACAGCATAGCAAAATTGATCAATGATGGACAGTATCCAAAAAAGGTAAAATTTAGGTCAACTCATTAAGAAGTGGCTTCTAATATTTAAATAATGTATAGCCGTTAGGTAATGTAGCCGTTACGATTAACAAGCGCTCAAAACAAAATATTGCATAGGCCCGATCGGCAGGCAACAGTCTTGACCATACATCGGCCTAGCCTAAAACACTATAATTATTAACATGTGAAAATCATTAAAATGTACAAACAAATTATAAAACTTCGTTCACCTCTCCGTGATATGTACTGGCAAACAGTTTCATGCGGTAGGCTGTCAAGCTGGGCAGATTTTATACATTACATCAAGGTCTGATAAAACCTCTTGGCCAGTGGTTCTCAAACCTTTTCTTCGGCGGGCCACATTTTGGTTTTCAATATGTTCGACGGCCATTTCAGGCTTCAATCGAACTTACGATCGGTGGGGGGGGGGTCCTAACACAGAAATTTTCAATCGCTTTCTAAACAGTCATTTTCCATTTTTTGCTGCTGCTACGGCTTATCTTTTCCAATTTGCATACAAATAATTTTATTTTTTATGATTTTTGGCATGCTATGCATACTTAAATTTATCCTGCTTATGCCATCAGACTGCATCATAATATTATGGCCTAATTTAAAAACCAAAACATAGTACCAACCCTACCAACAAAGCCACGAGCCACAGTGGCCCTTTCAGCAAGGGTTCTGCGAGCCAAAGTGGCCCTTTTAGCAACGCTTCCGCAAGTCACATTAAGTCTTTGAGGGCCACTTTTGGCCCGCGAGTACCACTTTGAGAACCCCTGCTCTTGGCGAACACAAAATTTGAAAACATGTTTGCTATCTATACAGAGGCACACAAAGAACGTCATCTATCGTTCACGGTAAAACTCTTTAGGGTTAGGAGCTTAGGAAAGATGCATCAGAGACTTTCAGGATAGCTTCTATAAAACCCAATGCTAAAGCCTCAGCTTCATAAACAATTCTGCGAGCGCTAATGTTCACATAATATAAGAGATCATATTACTGTAAAACATGAAATATTCACCTGCATGTCATTTTGGCGAATTTCGCAAATTGGTCAAACTCGTGAAAAATACATGCAGCGAAAATAAAGCTGCAGAAGCTATTATAGTGGGCGATTATATATTATAGTTAAAAACGATAATTCAATAATTAACCTTGGTTACATTATTGCGCTATTTAGTAGCACTGTCAGCGCTAGTAATCAGCGCAATAATATAGCCAAGGATAATTATTACTTCTGATACTAATCTGTATTACTTAGGTTCAATTTTATACCACTCTCTTGCATTAGAAAGACCTGTGTAAATAAAGATAACAACTTTAAGTAACGTCTTAATTCTGAAATTCATTGAAGTTAATTAAATTCTATAGAAAACGTGGGTCAGAAATTTTTGATATTTAAAAATATAAAAAATATAAAACACACAAAAATGCACTGCTTTGCAATATCCAGGGCCGTATATATATGGAATGAGCCAAATGGCCCTCGTATATTGTGACCATTAGCCTTCAACACAAGCTCACATCGGCGAATCATGACTCAAATATGTCAGAAAAGAAATTGTACAAACATTAATATCTGATGTCAATATTGGAGTGCATTAAATTTGAGTCCGGAAGTTCCCTGTGAAGGAATCCCATTACATACGCAGCGCATAGCGGCCCGGCCCAGTAAACAATGAGATGGACGGAGATCGAGGTGCCGGAACAGCCCAGGGTTATGATACTTGCACCAACAGGATTCGAATACCATCCAGTGTAACTCTGACCTGAAAACAAACATCATGCTTACAGACAGGAACCAAAAGAAGCTTGTGCTCACAATAAATCACTACTAATAAGCAGTGCCGGATTTACACCCAAAAGACCTGTGACACATATTCTGTGGCTCCCATTGAAAATGAGTAAGTTTTAGCATAATATTTTAACCATATTGTGCTCCTTTGACGCAACTTTTGTGTCGCGGAACGTCGCAACAGCGCTGCGGCAGCAACTGCACCAAATAATTATGTAGGCTACAAAATTATTGGGTAAATTTGCTGCTTCAGCGTTGTTTTGTAGCTGCGTTTTAGCTGCTGCTACAGCCTACGTTACGCTTCAAATGCAATACTGTAAAAAATTTCATGTGCATCATTTGCGGAGGCCCCCTTGTTTGCAGAGGCCCGGGGCACGTGCCCTGCTGCAAATCCGGCACTGCTAATAAGAAACTAGTCCGTCGATAACTTCGCCTATCGCAGTTATTTACAAAGTGTCATTTAAAAAATATTTCACAGACAATTGCCAGTGTTCCATGTGCAAGAAAGTTCTACCATGAAATTTTATTTATTTAAAATAGCTTTGACAAACTGTTTCAACATAACATTAACAAACTGTTTCCATCCAAAAACGTCTTAAGTCTATTTGGTCACAATGCAAGTAAAATACAACACTCCAACGGTGGTGGTTAAATTGGGACGGGTCCCGTCGGGTCTCAGACCCCGCAGTACAAATATGAGACCCGCTGACACTGGGACCTCACAGTTGGGATCCGGCACCTCAAACATTGGACCCAGCTTAGTAAGGAGACAGCACAACAATCACGCGGTGTGCTTAATGCATATATTTTGCGCATATTATGTGACTTGTAATAATAGACAATATGATATAATAAATAAATAAAATTAATTTATTTCAGCAGAAAACTTCATTTGCAATTGATAAATTTCTAATGAATTTCGTATGCTTCATTT
Source organism: Chamaedrilus cognettii (assembly GCA_034695025.1). Lineage (NCBI taxonomy): Eukaryota > Metazoa > Annelida > Clitellata > Enchytraeida > Enchytraeidae > Chamaedrilus > Chamaedrilus cognettii. The sequence continues at coordinate 8,680 of JAQIWG010006029.1, read as the reverse complement.
TCTTGAAATATAGGACCCCCACCTCTTATTTTTCACTTTAACCACTGCACACCAGCAACACATACGCCAAGTTTTTCCACCAAGTTATAAGTGTTAAAATATTATCAGAGGTCATGACGTCACCTCACCTAATTAGTGCACTGAAAGCTTAATCCATGATTAATTTAACTCCAAGTGATTGGTTTTTCTGATCTTAATCTCGGATTTAAATTTTAGCACATAATGTAAAAACAGGACACTAATCTAAAAATTACAGTTATTTAAACAAAATCTAAGTTTCAAAAGAAGTAATCAAGTTGTGCGTTTGATGTTAATATAAGTGCGATTGTTTGCCTGACTCCGCAATGTTCACTGAACCGGACTGAAAACTTTGTCTTTTTTACACAATGTCCATGAACTTAGACAAGAAACTGTCACCAACCTAAGAGATCGAATCCCGTTAGCAGAACAGCCTTGATCAGCAGTCCAAGCCAGCTTTTGTTTGTGAACCGGTGGAAGGTGACTATGATTTCGAGGTAGGTCGCTAGTGACTCGATGAGGACGGCCAATGGTATCGACACCTGAATGTCGGACCTGCAGTCCATGGCCACTGGTGACATGCGAATGTCTCGCGCATCCCACGACCAATAGAACAGAGCTATCTCACAGCCAAGCACCGCACCCAACAACTGAGCCGTCGTCGCGAACATGGCGTACAAGAGACCGTATCTGTTGAACATAGAAAATTTACGCAATACACGATTATTCTAGCTGTTGTTTTGTTTGCAGAACTTTGATCATCGTCCATTTGTAAGTCACTACCAAGGGGAGTCACTATATGCTGCACGTGTGGAGATAATTGGGGTGAAGCTTGTCCCCGCAAAGCCAACCAATTACAACCGTCCACAACTTGATTGACAGGGCCATGACCTACACAAATCCAATCGCAATAATTAAAAGTGATTACCCATAATTCAAATCAACTTCCGTTTTTGCTTAAAAAGTCCTTCTTTCTACAGCCTTGCAAAGTTTATGCATGCACGTTCTAGGCCTCTATTTCTGTGATCACTACGCATAAATTCAAAATTATGAAGAATCACAGGTCAATCTACAGCCCTGACAGATCACCAGAAACAATTAATTTTCTTATTGCGAAACATTTAGCATTTTATGCAAATTTGGCAATTTACATGCAAGTTCAAAACAAAATACATAAACAAATTTTTTAGTGTCCTGACTTGATAGAACACAAAATTGCAAAAGTATAACTTAGTGAGTAAAAACACAAATTAGACACTTAGCAATGAAATCACAAGTTTCATTATTTATGTTTTTGTATAAATTTATACACTAGATATATTATGTAAGAAACAAGCAGCTCTGAACTAATTTATTTCAAGAATACGAGCTAGCTTTCAGGTACCATACTAAATATTACACGACCATTTCACTGAGTACCCAAAGTGCTGACAACTAATTGAAATGATTAATTTTTAAGCATAGCATTAACCTTATAGCATAAACCTGACAAAAAATTTTTAAATTATAAATCAATGTGGATGTTCACATAGCATACTAGCCTAGCAGTTGCTAACTATAGCCAAAGTGCTTACTGTTCTGCATGCTGTTTTTACGACGTGCGTCGATAGACCTACGCGATAGCTTTGCTTTGTTTATTTGTTATTTTTTGCATTAACTTTTTCCAGCACCTTACAGGGAGATGATGCCCCATTGCACCAGTTGATGGTCGCTGGTGGTGGTTCCGCGGTAGATGGGTAGGCATAGTAGGAATACTTGAGGCGGACGAATTTAAACCACCTTTGCAAGGGCGCACGAAATCACTTACGCAACCATCTTTGCATGGGCTGAGATTCTAACCGATAACTGCTGAGACCAACGACTTAGACCACTCAGCCATAATGCTTTGCCTCCTACATCTCGTAATTGTGATACTGTAAAAACTATATGGCGATTGTGGCAAATTTTCCTTCAATTGCAAAAAAATGATAAATGTTCCGCTGGTAAATATTACCTTCCTGTGGCACACTTCATCGCGTTGATACATGGGTTGACGGCAGAACGCACGATGTTGTAGTCAAACAGCAACTTCATGCAGAATGTCACCACGGCGTACCACCAGAGGCCATACGACAGTCGCACGTACTTCCTCTCAATGAGCCAGCCGACGTACGAGAAGGTCGTGACAAGGTCTTGCAGGTAGTCATGGATCACGGGCACAAAGACGCTCACTAGCGCGCTGCAGATGAAGCCTGTGACGAGGAAGAAGGCGTAGTACTGGATGACTGTGGCATGAAACACCAGCCACTCATCCATTGCCGCGCCGGCAAGTGTCTCAATCACACGCCGAGAGGATCTTAGATGATCGGGGTAGTGGTTGATGGACCACAGTATTTTGCAATTACCGGTACTTCATGGCAGTCGTTTCAGGCCTTGCATATTGTGCAGACTAGGCTTGTCGTCAGAACTGGTAACACTGAAATGATAGATAGCTGGTTCACTGTAGTGCATAGCAAATGAAACTTTCATGTACTACGGTACTCTTCATTATTATCTTATATAAACTCAATACTCAATATTGCAGACATACATGTAGGCCTATCATTTGACACAAAAGTACATTGATAGTAGGCCTACTTAGGACATTATCATAGTGTAAGATCACAATCACAAAACTATTATTAGCACAGAATGACAATGTTGAGCGTTTGCATCATATCTTCGGCGCATGCATTTATCTAGGGTTTTGTAAATGGGGGGGAGGGGGTGTCCGATAGTACAGGGGGGCGTTAAAAATTTCAGAGGTGATAACATCTAAGTTTTTCTGCGCCACAATGACTTTTCTCTTCTCGTAAGAACGAACTCACCACAGGCGGGGATGCTGACAGATATTTTTGAAGCCTTTCTTAACAGTCGTTGTCCATTTCGATCTATTCTTACTATTTCTTTTTTGGGGGATGTACCTCCAAAACTGGAGTTGTGTGAGCATGGTGATACGGGGTGTACATAAATCCCTGGCGCTATTGTACCGGACCCCCCCCCGCTACACTCCTAGACAGGTGCTGTAACACCCCCCCTACACCCTCGCCACAGGGGAGGGCGTTTCAGCTTCAAATTTGGGGGGATGGTGGTGTAGTTCCAAATTCAAAAATTTGGGGGAATGTTATGGGGGTTGTAGATGGTATAGATAAATCCCTGCGTCAGGACAAGTAAGCAGTATTATTTTTACTGTGCATCATGTACTTAAAGTACAGCAATGGTTCTAAAATTTTGCTTTCCGACGAGCAACGAGTGACCCTTTCACAATAATTTGAGACTACTAGCAGACTACCCCAATTTTCTGTATCAATAAAATGTTTAAAAGTAGTTTCAAATTTTTACATTCGATATGGGCACTATGATTAGCCTATTATATTATATATATATATACATAATTTTGCCGCAGTCTAAATACGCGACACGTGACCATTAAAGTTAGGGTTAGGGCTGCATTTAGCACAGCAAGCTAAGGTTAGGGCGGCGTTAGGATGAGGGGTCCGCTAGGGTTAGAAAAGCAGCCGTAGGCGGAGTTTGCCCTGTGCACATACCACGCTCTCTCATGCATATCGCAACTGTCTATTATCCGGCCGAGAAAAAATGTTTTGTTTTCAAATAGGATTAGGGCCCCGTTAGAGTTAGCAAGTTAGTAGTTTAGGATTAGTCAATATTCTAAAAGTTACGGAAAATAAGAAATACGCGTGTTTGAAATTAACGCCAACATGGCCCAAGCAAGAACCATAAATAATAACAACCATAGAAACACAGAAAGAACCTAGAGTCAAATGTCAGTGAAATATGCCTATTAGGCTATTAGGCTTTAAAACATGTAGTTTAAAGTAACTGGCAAGCATTAGATAAAAAACGTTATATCAATTTTCGACATGTTTTCGGATGAATATTGTTATATATAACATACACCCCGTGCATAACATATACCCCTCCAAAAGGGGTCTGCGAAATTCTCTGGGCGACAACATCGGATAGATCATGACATTGGGCACCTTCGGTTCGTCAGCGTTAACCTACATGACTGCGTTAGGGTCTCTTTCAATCATGCATATATTTTGCATTCAATTTTACATGCAATATTGCATGCAACCGTGTTAACGCGGACGGACGACATTTGTTATGACAACTAAACGATTTCCTTAACTGGGTTTCATGCACGGCTTGTTCACTAACTGGGTTTCATGCACGGCTTGCATGATACCCAGGTAAGGACATTTTGCATTGTAATTTTCTTAACATGGTTGTATGCAAAATTGCATGCAATATTGCATGTAAAACTGCACGCAAAATAGGCATCGTGGAAAGGAGGCCTTAGGCTAAATAACCAGTTGTCAACCGCTGCCCTGTGCATTCAGGTACATTTTGTTGTTCGGTTTTTGAACTTGTGAACTTAACCTATTAACTCATTGGTTGGCCTACTATGGAATCGAAAACTGATGAATGTGCTAGAAAGGCTTGATGCTGAAATTCTGAAATTTAAAAGTGTCAGGGAAACCCCTGGAAAACATCTGGTGTACAGCTGTTGTGTCTAAACTTTGCCCCTAGTCTGATTATTTAGTTAAAATGCACTTTACGACTTTGCGACTTTACGACTGCGACTTTGTGATTTTGCGAGTGCGACTTTGCGCATTTGCTTAGCAAAGCATCCACTCCAGCCACCTCCTCGACATGCAGTGAGCCTCGACGAGTCTCTGGTATGGCGCTATTTTGAAGCCCTTTGTTATAATTTTTCTTCACTGTAATGCAGCAAAGGTATTAATCCACGGTTTAGTTACACAGTAGTTAGACTACTGTTGAATCGAAACTTTTTAATGTTTTAGAAGTGTAGAAAGGCTCGATGCAAAAATTCAGAAATTTCAAAACGTTTCAGGAAAGCACCTGCAGGCTGGTGTACAGCTGTGTTGTGTCTATACTTGAAGGTGATATTGAATGCCAAAAAGCACAGCACACCCTAACAAATTCCTGGTGAATATTTTATTGATCAAATTTGCTGAGGAGTTCAATTATTACTGGTTCTACGGTGATGAACAGCTCAATATATTCAATATTATTTCAAATACACCACAAGTGACAGCTGATGATATTGCTTTGGCAATGAAAAGTAAGGCCTTGCGAAAAAAGATTTTTTGGCAAATTTATTCAAAGTTTTATAACGTGTCCAGAATAGGCACTGCACGGAGAATAGACAAGCAAATAACTTGGCATGAAACATTGATTTTAACCAATAGCTATGTATATGACATATCAAGAATGAAAGAAACATTAGATGTTCTAGTAAAAATGCCTGCAATCATAAAATTTACATAAAATATAATAAATGAATGAATACTAATGCTCAGTTATGAACGGTATTGGTATATAGACCTAATACAAAGCTTAAAAAAAACAAAAATTAACAAAAAACTTGAAAATAATTTGTCTTACAATGTAGGCCTACTTGTTGCAGAATGCAGTGAAACAAAAATCGTTTGCCAAAAGCGTGCCGTAGTCTATTTATTACTGTTCAGTCCAACATTAGCACGATTCTGATTTTTATCAGAGCAAATAAATTCTGATTCAAATCATTCAAGGCATCACATATTGAGTCGCTTGTAAAACCTAAGGCAGGGGTTCAACGATCAAGAAACCGGATTTGTGCTTGATAATTAATTATTGTGCTGATGCTTATGGCAGTTACTGTAAAACATGAAATTTTAGCTGCGTGTAATTTTAGCGGTTTTGTCCCTCTGAAATTCTGCTGCACCTAATTGTTGCGTTTTTGAGGACTGCCCTCTATTCTGAGCTTCTTCTGTAGCTTTATTTTGCGCATGTAATTTTTGCGAGTTTTTTCGCTTTGCTAAGTTCTCAAAATATACACGCACGCAAAAATTTCATGTTTTACAGTAAGCATCAAATTCAATACTATGATTTAGCTTTGCTAAACAGTTTTAATGGGAGTAGAAGTTTTAAAGATGCAAATGATAAAATTATTCTAAGCCAACACAGGGATGCAGGCGATCGTTGTCCAGAATTATAGTGTCGTATCATTCGACCAGGGCTGAGGAACTCTAAAAGTGCAAAATACAGTACTTTAAAATGAGCTGTTGGAATATTTGTTAAAGAAAAATGTAGAGAAAAGGAGAATATAAATTATTTGGCAGCTAGAGTATTATTTGCTAAATTAATATGAAATTTAAAAGAAATCTGTGCACTCAAATTAATTTAAATGCCTCTGTTTAATATTATGGCGAGTAATCATTTAGTAATAACCATAACCATAAAGCAAGATTAATTGGAGAATTGATCTCATTTCATGATATAAACATCACAATTCTTGAAAAATTTGCTTGAATTTCTAAACAAAATTAATTGATTTGCAATTACCCGTATCTCCGCTAAGAATTAAAATATTTAATATATTCAAATTGCTAATAAAATTCAATGGGCATGCAGATAGGTTGAAAACCTACCATCGTTTCTTTTGAACTGGTACAAAGCCTCAAAGCCCGTTGCGTCGAGCGCGTCGTTGGACCGAAAGGTGACCCGGAAGAAGGTGCCGTCAGACTGCACGGCCTTGTTTCTGTACTGCTGCTTCGTGCCGCACAGGCGGGACATCATGCGGTCTGTCACCTCCACGTTGAAGTTCGAGAGCTCGACGTAATCACTCTGCGTCGACTTTGAGCAACTGAATGCAATACTGCAAAATATTAATTTTTGGCTGCATATTATTTAACAGTTATGCCACTAAGAAATTGAATCGCATTTTTATTGTAGATTTTTTGAGGACTGCTCATTATACATATACATGTATATACATGTACTGTCAAACATGAAATTTTTGCGCGCATGTAATTTTGGCGAATTTCGAATTCCTAAAATAAATGTGAAAATGACATGCAGTAAAAATTTCTAAGAGGAAAAATCGTGAAAATAACGTTCAGAAAAAAATAATTGTTTTACACATCGGTTTAACGTATTGGGTATATGCACAAATTGAAACATCATTGCACAAATTTGTGCCAAGTAGCATTTATTCTTGTTCAATACAAAGACAATTAGATTTGGATAGGCCTGTTGAAAAATATAAAGTTTAGAGATTGAGCATCAGCACCAAAAACGGATAGAAAAGATAAATATTGGCATAGCCATTTCATTAAAAAGTGGAACATTGAATTATCTTCATGCTAGCTCCATCAAAGTTTATCAAAAAAGCATTCACACCTTGAGCTTTCATAATTTATATCACTGCAATTATTAAATAGATATCGCTATCGTGTTATAAAACGTAAATTAGACTAAGTATTTGGTGACTTCACATACTCATGTTGAATCCCTTCCACGTCGAAATACAAGAACTTGATATGAATCCGCTCGTTAGGCATCCCGTAAAAGAGATAATGACATTCTGTGTTCGAAGGGTAGAGACCCGGAAAGTTAGGAGATGCAAATGAACCGTTGGAAGCGACGTCACTCCTGAATCTGAATCGGCACGCTGCAACAACAGTTCCACTTGCATACAAGTCACTTACGCTTGGCAACTTTTTCATATTGGTTAAGCCTAGAGAAGTCATAAATACTGTAATATTTCACTGATTTGACTGAAATGGATTGATGACGTGTTCAATTACAATAAAAATGAAAGAAACAAAATTTCAGAAAGTTGCCATAAATCGTATATCTTTGAGAGTATTTAAGAATTTCGACAGAAATCGTATATGTTCGTTTATTCTGCAAACAGATTGACAAATCGAAACCTGAAGCAACACACAGCAATGATGGACATAATGTAACAAACAACATTTTAAATAAAAGAAAACAACGAATTCAATCGCTATAAGCGATTAAATTCGTTTCTGCAACGATATAAAAAGATAATTAACCGATGCTGTTAGGACATTAATAGTGTCATTTAAATCCACGGCTGTCAAACATTGGCATTGTGATGCAGCATAGATTGTCATACTCATAGAAGCCAAGATCATCTGGCCAGGAGAGAGAGACTGACCATTAGAGTAGGCTTAGAGTAGATTAGGTCAAGGACTGTGAAGCTTTACGAGTAGTATTCGAGCTTTGTCTTGTCGAATAGTCACAATGTCATAGTGTTAATGCGCTTTAAGTGATTGAATTCGTTTCTGCAAGAATTTGTACAAATAAAATGTTGTTGTTGTGAATTAATTCTACTAATACGTGTCAATACTTACAATTGGACGATTCCTGCTCGCCAACTGTTATGCCAAAATCTGAAACGTAAGTATGGTGCTTTATTGATATTAAACTCATAAGTATTTGAAAATGGAGATATATATCTACGTATTTGAAAAATCGTAAGATCGAGTCTGAAAATTCACGCAGGCCTTACGTCTTTGTCACCAAAAAATAGTGTCAAAACAAATTACAACAAACGATTTGCCTCTTTAATTAAAACCTTACATTTTAATTCCAATAAATTAATGCTTTAAACAGATGGTCGCGTCAAAAGAAGGATAATTTCCTAATAGTACTTTATTTGCGACTAATGTAATAATGCTCAAAATCTATTGCCACACCTGAAGATAATATTCCCAATTAGTAATTTAGATAACCTGGGGGCTCATTTACGTAGATATCTTATGACAATCTTAGTCGTAAGATTGTCTTAAGAGAATCTTTGGCAAAT
>JAQIWG010006028.1:0-13790 GCA_034695025.1 Chamaedrilus cognettii | reverse complement strand
TATAACGCTGCATATAACGCTGCATATAACGCTGCATATAACGCTGCATATAACGCTGCATATAACGCTGCATATAAACTATAACGAGAAGTTCTCAAAAACCTCAAAATGAAGCGCAGCTCCATTTCAGATAGCATGCAGCTAAAAATATTAATGTTCCGTCTATTAGTACACGCGGGACCGTTTTTACTTCTGAAACATAAATTGTTAAACTCTTAAATTTTGTATCAACTCCTCTTTTGTAGCAATCTACAAATGCCTCTCAATTCTTTCAATCTTTTTATTCGTAACATTAGTAATATCGCCTAAGGTACTCCAAATCTGACCTGAAAGCCTGCGAAAGTCAGCGGAAATCTTCGATGCCGAAACGCTCAACGCCTTATTCCAACAGACTCGGGTTCCACTTGAGCCGAACGGCGCTGAGTGCTTCAACCGGTAAAACCTGAGCCGTCTATAATTGTCCGCAGTTCAAGCGAAGAGTGGCGCGTTGAGCGCCGAGCATTCAAACGCTGACGTTGTCCTTAGAAACTTTTCACTGAAAGTTTGCCGTGCAGTGGTGCAATGAGCTCGGGTGCTGCGCTGCGTGCTGGTGTCAAGATAACGGAAAAACACACCGAACTATTGTCATCAGCTGAATATTGCTTTGGATCGAACTACACGACGTTGCGTACATGCAATATATACGCCTATAGAGTACAGGTATATAATAATAATGTACATTATATCTCAAGCAGCGCCCCAGCCTAATAATTATTGGAATACTTGTACAATATAATAGGTGTACATCTGTTATAATAACTACGACCTATTATTAATGACGTAGGCTATTTTTGCAGCACTAACTAACAAACCCATACACATTGGTCCCGGTCTTGTTCTCACTACGCCATTCAGCTATCAATACACGCAAGTTACAATCCAAAATCCGCAAAATTTTAACAAATTAAGCCAAAACGATAGGCCTAGGCTGATCACAAAAATGCAAAGTACACTAGTTGTAGCTGATTAAGACTGCAAATAAACAGAGATTATCTGGCCTTTACTTACATGAGCACAACAGTTCTAATTTGTTAACCCCTAATTGGATAATTTAGTTTGGCTTTGCCACCTTGCGATTTTGCGATTTTGCGGTTTTGTGACTTTGCGACTTCTAGTCGGATATTTGAGCTAAAATGCATTAACAAGATGGCGCCATTTCGAAGCCTCAAACTTGGAGTAAGTACATGTGGGCCTAAGTAGCCTATACGTTTTGATACTCCATAGTCTAAACTCACAGAAGATAAAGGATCAAGAGGACCAATCAATTTTAGGGGGGTGGCGGCAGGGAAGAATAATGGTCAAACATCTTAGGGGTGCCAGATAAATAATTTATCATTGAGAAAATAATAAAAAAGAATAACGTTTGCTTGCGTTTGTCAGTTCTTTGGCAGGAAGTAGAAATCAAAAAGAAAGAAAGAGACAAAATCATTTTCTTGCTAAATTCAATTAATTGAAGCCGAAACTAGGCGTGTTCGGAATTCTTCCTAATACAGATAAGCGTGAGTATCCTGGGGTTGTTTTGTGCGTCAATTCTGCATTATTTGTAGTCTATTTGGCAATTTAAAGGTAGATTATTTAAAATCGTAGGACATGAGCTACACTAATCTCAGCTATAAGTATTACCGTATGCGGTATACCGTATCGAATCTACGGCTTTTGTTAATTAAAATACTTTGACGATCCTTGTGATCGTATCTTATACGTGCTAGTTAACTCAATAAAAGCAAAATAATCTTTAACTAGCCATTAGCTAATCAGGAAGTGACCATAAGTTAGCCCTGATTTATGACCAACTAACACATGCTAAGACAAGATACCATATGAACAAAGGCCAAATTAGATTTTTTATTGCTTATTGTTACGTTGCTTTTACACAATTGTTTGTAGCCGATCCATAATTTGGATCCTTGTGCGTTTCAGCAACCTCTTTGTATGAGTCAAAAAGCGGAAAAACCCACACTCACAGGCCACCGCAGCAAAACCCGTAAACGGGGTAGGTCATGGTCTTTAGGAATACATTCTTTAATTGATATTGTAGTGTGTAGGCTTGATAGTATAATAAGTTCCGTAACATCATACATTATAGGTCAGGTACTATTTTTGGTTAGGTTAAGTGTGTGATGGTTTTATTTCTGTAAAGTCTGTTAAATGATGACCTGGATTCTTTGTTTGTTTACAGATGAGAAAGAGAAGTATGATCCGACCGCCTTTCGCGACGCAATCTTACTTGGACTCACCGAAGCTGGCCCGGATATAGAGCTGGTAAACGAACTTGGCGGTTTTTCTAAATACTGGAAATAATCTGGAAAAGATGTATTCATGTTTAATGAACAAAGCAGATACTGTTGTAGCATAAATGCAATTAAATTAAAGTTTCTGATGGCTTCAATGGACTTGGAAATTGATTCTGAGTCCTTATAATAATTACTAACATTGAGTTTTTGCATCTCTATACCAAACAGCGATCTTGTAAATTTGTATAAAATTTAGAAAGCAAGACGACAAGCAGTGATTTGCATGTCTTTGTATATGTTTGATTGAAAGGATTGATTCTATGTAACTGCTGCTGTGCTCTGTGAAAAATAATGATGAACGTTTGTAGAATATTTTAACACCACTACCACCTAAGTTAGCCTTTGCACAATTCTGAACACATTTTAATTTAGTGTTAAAACACGTGAGCGTGAACGCTACCGGTAACGCATCTATTGCATTGCACTTGAATGCATGTTTATGAACAGTTTTGAAATGTCCTTAACAACAATTTCTTAGCATTCCTTGGTTCTTAAGATCTAGCTGTTTTGTCTTTCCATGCAGAAATCAAAGTTTCTTGACTCGGCTGGCTCGCGGCTGGACTACCGTCGATATGCAGAGCCGCTGCTTGATATTCTGTTTGCCGGCGGAATTCTAGGTTGGTGTCACTGGGCTATCATTCGCTCAGCACTTCTACCATGTCGTTGTTTTCAGATTTTACACATTTTACAATGTTGTTGCCAAAATATGACGCTGTATTGCATGTCCAATTAATCGACTGATTAAATTATTAGATTATTAATCGGGATAATAGCAGGGCTTGATCTGCTAGTCGCCAAAATCGTTAAAAAGAATATTTTGAGCAGTTGGCGATTTTTTTTTCATTTGGCGAAAGCCCTTGGCAAATTTTGAATTCATCCTTCGTTCTTAGAGGCTCAATTACTAGCTAAAGTTATAGTGATAAGCAGAGCAATAAATTTGATTCCAGTGTATATATATATATATATATATTCCAGTGCACCCGAAGGGAACAACTGCAATAAATTTGGGGAAAAAATGTATGGCCTGGTGAAAACATTATTGTGTTGGATTTTTTTTTGCAAGACCCAGATCAGGCCCTGTCCTCAACTAAGTATGATCCTAAACTAAGTATGGTCCTCAACTAAGTATGATCCTCAACTAAGTATGATCCTCAACTAAGTATGATCCTCAACTAAGTATGATCTTCAACTAAATATGATCCTCAACTATGTATGATCCTCAACTAAATATGATCCTCAACTAAGTATGATCCTCAAGTTTAGGTAGGGATAGTCAGCGCGCCAGAGCATAAGGACAAATTCAAATTGATCCACGACGCTGGCTGCCTGTGGCGCCTTCAATAAAAGGCCATGTCTGGCACTGGATTAGCACTATGTTCAAGACGATAGCTGGCGTTGCTGTGCTGAAGCCCCGACCTTGTCTCTGTAAGTGTAAACACCTGCGACAGTTGATTGATCTGTATAACCTGCTGACTGTACCGGTGCAGCCCAGGGTCACTAAATTGTAACTTGTATGTGGTATATCATACTTGAAAAGAAAACGAAAAAAGAAGAAAAAACCTATTAACCCCTGAGGCCTGGGTAACAAGAATTGGTTTATAATCCAGAGGTCCCTGGGCGAGTCATAAAAGGCGACTAAAGAAGGGGTGCGATTCTGTGCCAGCTTTGTTGCACAGAACCGGACTGTTTTAGGCTTTGTTACTCTCACACGGTCCTTAAACTACAAAAAAAAAATAAACTTGAAAGAAAATTGAAAAAAAGGATTAAAATAATACTTTCAATCTGAATCTGTTGCAGCTCCGGGTGGGACGCTACTCCAGGACGCGGGGACTGAGAAGATCTCTGTCTATGACAACTGCATCTTCCGCTCTGCTGCCGACACGCCGGCGCTCAAGGCTCATTATGATGTATGTAGAATTGACCTTTTTTTCTATAACGCTTCGTGTTTTTATAACCCGTCATCACAGAGGAACTTAAAACTGAACACTTTACCAGATCATATTTATAATTAATTTGACTGGGTATTAGGCATTGTAGAAGCTGTCATTTCTTTGGCTAGTTTAGCTATATGGGCTTATTTCATGTTTCTGAGTTTTGGTGAACTGCAATTGTTCTGACTGCCATGTTGTGGATTCACTGCATTTAGCAGCCTTGTGACTGTCGCCTTGCGTTGTGCCAGTGCCCCGAGTGCTGAAAGTGTCGCAATGTTGTAGGCGCTGAGTGCGGAAAGTGCTGTGTTGATGCAGGTACTGTACAAGTTGATTCGGCGCTACAAGTATTTGGAGAAGAGCTTGGATGAGGAACTGAAGAAGGTTGGTCTGGTATTAATTATATCCTCTCTAACAGGCTATTTTGTTTGAGAAATTTGCCAATTTGGTGCACTTCGTTTTCTGGCTTATAAAAATTCTTTTTGGATGAGCAAGGCAGGCTATTTTGTTTAGTACCGGTTTCTATTCGGAGCTTGTTCTGCTCCCTTTCAGCTGTTGATGTTCCTGAAGGGCTTCAATGAGACTGAGCGTCAGAGACTGGCTCAGGTCGTTGGAATCTGTTTGTCCAACGCGCTCGCCAGTCCCGCCTGCCTGGTCACACTGTTTGAGGAACACCTCGTCAAAGACGGTCTGTGCTGCTGCCTCAACATTCCATTTGATTTCTAATTCTACTCATTTCTTTTTGGTTTATAGTATTATTTCATAATCCTAGCCTTCCGCTCTTGGCTTCCACTCCTTGTCTTCCACCGCTGCCTTCCGCCCTTATCTTCCGCTCCTGTCTTCCGCCCCTGCCTTCCGTCTTTCTTTCGCCCTTTTCTTCTGCCCCTGCCTTCCACCCCAGCGGTGTTGGAAGCTGACAAGTGTTGTTTGCTCACAGGGCTGTCGATAGAGTTTGTTCAGTCGATGTTCAAGGCGTGGCTGCTCGAGAAGGATGTTCAGAATGTTGCCACCGCGCTCAAGAAGGCCGGGATGGAGGCCAAGCTGCTGGTTGGTGCACTTTCTGCTTGATCTAATCATTATCTGATACGCAGTTTTGTGGCTAATGCTGTAGGTTTGGCTTCAGTGCGTCAAAAGAACTAGCCTACATTCAATTGGCGTGTGTAAATGACTGAACATTAGGATGAATTAAGGTTGGTTTTGGACTCGCGTTACCATTGCGTGAACTAAACTTTAATTAGACTTTCAATTTTTTTTGTAGAATACTTGTACGGTATTTGTTTGCTATGTACACTAATGTTTGAGTAAAGATACTTTTCATGTTATTTAGCTTAGTGTGTTATTCTTAAAAAATTCTTATTCATACCATACCGCACCCTTTTATTCATATTTTTTTGTCATTTTATTTTTTTGGAATGAATTATTTTGAGTGTACTACACTTGCGATGGTTGCAAAAATGTCGTTATTTCAGTAGTTATTCTAATTTTTGATATGGTGATGCATTCAATAACAGATTTGCAGTTCTGATTTTGACAAAATGTGACAAAAAATTTGACCTATTATATTCCTTCAATACCAGTGCTACGACTTGAAGCTTTACTAGATTAGCGCATGCGTGTCTATTTCTTGCCAGGAGCTGCTGCCAATCAACAAGAGGACCCAGGAGAACTTTGAGAGCTATTTCACGGCCGCCGGACTAGAGCCGATTGTGGACTATCAGGCAGGTCATGTTGTTTCATCCAACAGCTGGACGGAATAGATTCTTTTAACTGAACTGATGAATCAACTCTTTGAGGCATGATAAACAGGGTTTACAATGCAATGCCGTTTCAGCGCGTGTAATAGTTTTGCTATGCGTTTTAAAATCTTTTGAATTAATGGCAATACGAACACCTGTTGATATTAACCTCAATCACTGATCAGGGAGGTTTTGACAGTCTTTTATCTAAATAGCTCCATTGAACTAGCGTGATGATTGTCATTTTGTGGTGTAAAACATTACGCTGCTGTGATGATAATGATTCAGTTCATTTCGTGATCTTGAATGTTGGATTCAGAGGTCGCGTGCGAGCCATGAGATGAGAAAGGGAGTGCAGTCGAAGCTTGAGGACATGATTCACAATGAGGAACCCGTCAAAGAGGTGTCTAATATTGTACTTTGTGATGGAATGTATCGTGTTGTCCGTGTTACCTTGGGGCTCATAGCTGCCTGCGTAACCATTGTGACATCTATTTATTATTTATGCACTGCGCATTAAGTCAGCAACATATGAATGTAAAATGTGAAAAATGGCCGGAGGTTGCGCTTTATGCTCGAGCAGCAAGGGCAGTTTTTTGATCTTCTCCGTTGTAGTGTGTATTTGCTTGTGTATGTATAGAATTATTTTTAGGGTACATGAGTCCATTTCAGTAGAGTACATATTTGATATAAAACGAAGGATTTCAATACCGTATCGCTTCCTATTCAGTTGCTTCTGAAGACTAATAATAAATATCAAAGGTGTGTCATCCTTGTAAATTTTGTTAGGTTTAATTACATAAGATCTATATTCCTATGCACTTGTTCTTTACTACGTTTTAGTATTTACTAGCATAGCGTTTAGTATTGATAGCGCCAGTGATATCGGTGTTTACGATATCACAGAAATTGGTTGATTACGGTAAGTGATGAATGCTGTGTGTGTGATTCAGATGATCGTCGTGGTGAAGGATCACATGACCAAGACCAGTATGCAGGAGTACGAGGTCGTCGTCATGGTGAGATGCTTTTACTAACAACAACAATATTGTGCAGGCCGATTTTTGCTGTGGTGCGAAAGCTAAGTAAACTGTTGTAGTGAAGAAGGCAAAAAGTCCGTGACAAATCTAGATTAAAGCCAATTCTTTGTTTTCGGCTTGCAATGGTTTCCAAGCCAGCTCTCCGCAAGCTGGGGAACAAAGAATTAGCATGAAGCCCAGAGCTCTCCAGGCGAGTTGGAAAAGGTGACTAAAGAGAGGAGAGCGCTTCTGTGCATGATCCTCCACACAGAACCGAACCGTAATAGTCTTTGTTACTACACTATAATTGATAGCTTTATATTAATTTTGCTTTGTAAAGGTTGTAATAGTCTTTGTTACTACACACGATCCTTAAACTATTGAAAGCTTTATATTGGCTTTGCTTTACAGAGGTATGTAATAGTCTTTGTTACTGACACGCGGTCCTGAAACTCCCAAAATAACCGAGCCAGTTGTGTGATGAATCCTGTTCTGCGCCAGGTGTGGAGCACTCTGATGAATGCGGTGGAGTGGAACAAGAAGGAGGAATTGGTCGCAGACCAGGCGCTCAAACACCTCAAGCAGTACGCGCCACTGCTCGCAGCCATCACGACCTCGGCGCGCTCGCAGCTCACGCTCGTCGTGCGCATGCAGGAGTACTGCTACGACAACATGAACTTCCTCAAGGTCTTCTCGCGCATCGTCGTACTCTTCTACAAGGGTGCGTATTGACTCACAGGATTTTGATTATAATATAATTTTCGTTTTGGCGTATATAGGGATCTTAGGAACATCGTGGGACGACAACTAATCGATGAACCTGTAGACTCTTTAAGCAAATTAGAATCAATCAGCTTTTTTCTCTTCTTAATGACCCCCTGCATGCCGGGGAACAAAGAACAAAGAATTGACTTGCAGTCCAAAGTTCTCCGGGCGAGTAAAGAGGGGGGAGTGGTCTCTGCATGTAAAAAAGTGTTCGTTGCTACACACGGTCTTTAGGCTAGTTTTTTAAAGGTGTGTAATAGTTTTTGTTGCTATACGGTCCTAAGACTAGTTTTATAAAGGTGTGCAAATAGTCTTTGTTGCTACACACGATCCTAAAACCCAACACCTGTATGTGCTTAACGCGAATGCGTGCGTCTGATATCCAGCCGATGTGCTCGGTGAGGACGCTATCCTCAAGTGGTTCAACGAGGCTCACTCACCAAAGGGAAAGAGCGTCTTCCTCGAGCAGATGAAGTCCTTTGTTCAGTGGCTCAAGAACGCTGAGGAAGGTGGGTGAACGTTTTGTACCACCTTGTTCAAGACGACTTGAGCCTAGCATTTTGCATCATCTTGTAGAAGGTTGAATCAACGTATTTGATGAGTTGACAAATTCATTAGCGAAATGCCATACTTTTTTTCGAGCCCAGTGATATGTTATCTAAATTGAGTATTACCCTGTATAAGGAAGCTGCAGCCTAAATTTTGTGCCGTCTTAATAAGGAGATACAATATATCTAAATTTGGCACCATCTTGTGGGCCTTTTTGGCCCTTTTAACTTCTAGTTTTTCCTAGTTTTGATTGACGTACGCATTGACGCACAAATTTAATGTATTTATTTTGTGATGAAATTTTGATGATCTGCGTATATGTATTCAAATTTTGTTTGCGGATTCTATCACTGCTGCACCATGTAGCGTTCAATATATTACAGGCCTACTATGAAGAGCAAGTGTCGCCATGCGTTATCGATACGATCAGTTTTTTAATGTTTCATTCATTATGTAGCGGCATATTAAAATTTTATTTGACATCCACTGTGAAATAAGGTTTTTGTGCAAACACCGTGCCTATTTATCGTTCATAGTTATATTGTTTACTTTATCAGTATTGCAGCTTTTTTAAAAAGGTGTTTTTAATTTTATTGTGAAAGTCTGAGCTGCAGGCTTGTTTAAAAGGCGTTTTTATTTTGATTGCGATAGTTTGCCTTGTTTATTAGATCGTGTTCTGTTTTTTTGGCAGAGTCCGAGGAAGAGGCTTAATGCAGTGGAATGAGCATCAAGACAAAACTCTCGTGAACTCTTTATCTAGGCTGCATCATCAGGGTTGAACTCTGTGGCTAAATGTCCTCTTTGTGGAGAGAACTGAGTTGGATAAACCAAGTGATGAAACTATATCGGCAGCTTTCGTAACTTGCAAAACATCCTGGTTTACGTGAATACGCAGTACAAACTACCGTGAAACATGAAATTTTCGCGTGCACGTAATTTAGGCAAATTTTGTGAACCCGCAAAACTCACAAAAATGAAAATGCGCGAAAAAAACTTTTTGTAATGGAAAGTCTTCAAAAACTCAACAGTTAAATGCAGTAAAAATTTTAAGAAGCAAAACTGCGAAAATAACATGCTGCAAAAAATTCATGTTTTGCTGTATTGCGCTCGAAAGCGTTCTTCTTTGTTCGATTCATTGTTTATAGTTGTCAGGATCACTGAATTTTATGAAATAAACATTTCTGCTTGTCAAATCTATCTCGTAGCACCGCTATGGCAACGTATTAATTTTATCTATTTGGCTTGTCGATTGAGTAGAATTGAAATCCTGAACTTGACTTAAAATTTGTGAACGTTTTAGCTACCACCAATCGACTAACAAATTTGGAACCCTACATAACTGACTGAAGATGTTTCGATGCTTAACTAGTTTAGAATCGAATACGCGCTGGTTTTATTATCTAAATTAATTGTATCATTCGTAACTGACTAGTTTATGAATTGCATAAATTTGTGACAAATTTTTGTAATGCCACCTAGGATTTTAAACTTCAACTATAGCAACTCTTTGAACGGTTTCCAAATCCCTAGAACTGATTTAAATAGAACGAATTAAAACGATATTAAATGTATCTATATCGTTGCGGTTAATTACCAATAAGTATCTGCTGTTGAGAACTTTGTAACAATGGTCATTAAAATGCATAATTCATAAACTGACGTTCTTGAGAATATTTGAACAGAACATGATTTAGCAATAACATTGCTGTGACGTAAAAAAGGTGTTTCACATTTTTATTTCAGTTTTTAGCTGTCTAATTTCATCTCACTAAAAACGATATTTTTCAATCAAAACCTTGTGGGGTTTTTCCATCCTTGGATTCATCAACTGGCAAAGTTTTTTACTCGTAGTGCTACGCCTGCCGTTTAAAAATCTGACAGTGTTAAAATTGACTCTGGTGTAGGCTTACACGCTCCTTGCAGGCTTAGGAGTAGCACTACGTTAGTTTTATGAGAAACAAGCGTAATGCTATTCCTATATTATCAGGGCTGAAAGTGATGCTGGTCATAGACAATGATCAATTCTATCCCTCTGAAAACCAACTTTTCATCAAATTTGTGATTTTACAAATCGAAGGGTGAACAAAATTTAACAAATATACGCAACACACAGTTGAACTCAACCTTTCAACAGATTTATTGAGATGCAATTGAACTGTTATCACTACACATCGCAACGAACCCCAATAAACGACTACCAATACAGCAAATTAGCTCATTAATTTACTATGCGCCGTCATTTTTCACACTAACGGACTTACTGAAATATATCGTATTTCTCACAAAACCGTCGCATGAAGTAGGCCTATACAAACAACCGCCCCTGCCACAGCACGGGCTAAAATCGAACATCTAAATTTCTTAATTAGCACTACAAATCCCAGCCCACCCAAACCCCCTTTGTCGCACGCGTCCGGGTACCAACTCTAATCCTATGATCGGAAGAAAAACCCGGTAACATTCGAGCGTTATCTGTCGAAAGTATTGATTCCGTTATCGTATTACAAAAGTTCCGCATCCCCTCCGATTCTCTTTTCTCTCCTCCCAAGTCGTGATGGTTGCGTCGCCTCTAGAACGCAAAGAGAATGAGGAAGGCCATCATGAGGCAGAAGAGACCCATGGCCTCGGAGAGGGCGAACCCGAGGATGGCGTAGGAGAAGAGCTGTTGCTTGAGGGAGGGGTT
This sequence comes from Chamaedrilus cognettii, assembly GCA_034695025.1. Classification (NCBI taxonomy): domain Eukaryota; kingdom Metazoa; phylum Annelida; class Clitellata; order Enchytraeida; family Enchytraeidae; genus Chamaedrilus; species Chamaedrilus cognettii. Next base: position 2,777 of record JAQIWG010006028.1, on the reverse strand, counting down.
GCGCGCGTAGCCAATCACCAGTGACCCGAACACTGACCCGATACCGGCCCCTGCGGCGCAATAAACACAACACCGTGCAGAGCGATAGCACGACGATAATTCGAATAACTTTCCACAGAGCAACTACAGCAAAAAAATGTTTGATCAAAAAAAGAAGTTGCAGTTTCAGTATAAATGTCGCACCTACAGCAATGTTGGCATTCAGATAGAACTTTCACCTCTTCACAGTTCAATCGGCTTCGGGAAAAGTTGCATACATCATAATGCCAATCTCTACTAATTCCATAGACAAAAATTGCGCTCCTGTTAATTTTCACCATGCAATAGGACCTAACGCATGAATAATAGATATCAGAGCGATAATTTTTATATACGAGAGTTGCTTTACTATACGATAGAGTTTTCATATATGATTGCACTAGAAAACATTCAGTGTAGCGATGTAGGACTTAACCTGTACAACAAATTACAGTCCAGAATTTGTTTCGTTTTCCGCTCACCTGACCCGGCGACCCCGACAGTGGCGGCCCCTGCTCCGATGTACTTTGCGGCCTGGTCAATGTCCCTCGTCGCGGCGCTCGTCTGGATCAGCCTCAGCTGCGCACCGAGCAGCGACTGGGCGCTCAGGGACTGGGGGGGCGCCGACAGACCTCTGTAGGCCGCCAGGCTTGACGTCGGCGCAGCCTGTGACGAGCGCACAGAAAAACAGCATATGATCGGGGCCTGATCTTCGAATCGCCAACAAAAATATACATATCGGCCTACAGCCAACATTTTGTGGCATTTGGCAAAAGTTGTTTACACTTCGCAAAAGCCTTCAACAAATGTTAAAATAATACTTTGTCATTAGAAATTCAAGGACCGAATTTCGAATGACTATTCTATTTCTATGACTTCATATGCACTATGGTGATGATACTTCATCACCATAGTGCATTTCATTGATACTTTATCATAAGAAAGTCAATTACTGGTTCTATAGCGATAAACAGAGCAATAAATTTAATATATTCTAGTGCACCTCTAGTGAAGAAATAATGAACAGATTTGGGAAAAAAATATAACGCCAGGCGAAAGATACAATCTTCTATCAAATTAATTTTTGACCCCAAACATTCACTGGGTATAGTAATATATAAAAATTGTTTCCATCTATCTGTCGCCAGCCAATGATAATGTTTGTTACAACTCTATTCACATACTGATGTATAGTAATTAGACACACAACACAAAATCAATTGTCAAATCAGATAACAGCAAGCAACTAGCTAGTAAAAATGACACAAACTAGTAAAAATGGCATTCAGATATAACTTCTGCATCTTCACAGTTTCGCTCGGTTTCGGGAAAAGTTTCTATCATCATGATGCCAATCTTAACTTTTAAAGTCTACTAACGAACAGTTGTTAAAAACAAATAAAAATCAAGAGTTCACTTACATCCTGGCTGGCGAATCGATTGCAGACAGCACTGCTCAGGGGTCGAACAATCGTGCTGGCATTCAACGCCTACACATAGAAAATTCTCAAGTAAATCATTGAACCAGATATAAATAAAACACAATATGCTAATTTCTATACGTATGCAAGGGCATTGCTTAGCATTCTTGTCAGTTTTCCAAACAACAACACGACCATATCAACCCATTTAGACCTACACACCTCAAGAAAAAAACTCTGAACTACATTTTGTCCACAGCGAAATTGTATCCAGACATTGAAGATTAAAGGGCCTAGAATGTCTATACACGTAGAACACGTCTTATATATCATGCCCTCCCCTGTTGACAGGCTTGCAGGCAAAGAATGTCAATGCGTGAAAAAGGGAGGGGGCCAACAAATTCTAAATCAATCTATAAATTAATACTGTACCCAATTCTATCGGAATAACGTGCAAGAAGCTATAATCCCAATTGTACAATTCTGTACTTACTGCGACCGTCTTCCCCGCGGGGGTGATCAGCTTTGCGCAGGAATACATAGCGGCGGGGGGGTCTCTGACTTGACACTTCCGACCTTCACAAGAACATAATCAAAAATTTATCAAGTTTCTGCAAAAATGCCATTTCAATAGCAAAATTAAACAAAACATTAAAACCAGTCTACCCGAATTGAATAGAATTAGTGACATAGTTCGATGCCGGACTGATTCCTAAGTTTCCCTTGAGGCTTCAGTACCCTAAAATTATGATGTTTATTACTAAGTTCCAAGGTCAAAGACAGTATATGAAAAAGGGCGGAAGTCTGAAATTGCAGCGTTACTCCAACAAGCACTGTTAACTACACCAGATCGTTGACTAATTTTACGAGGGCGATTTAGGATTAAAACGGTAGAATAGGATAAGTTTAGGATAAAATTTATCTTTCCTAAATTTTTTACCCTAGATCAAGCAAAACTAGCAATGAAGCCGGATGTAGAAATCTCAGGAGGTGTGCGCTGCTAGTAATAATAATTATTATTATGGTTTGAGGCCTACGACTTATTTTCGAAGGTGACCTTTCGGCCTATCAATCTGATGTTATAATGGGCCCAGACGTACTTTATATAGTCTGGTCTTGATGTAATAAGTTGATGTAATAAGTTGATGTAATAAATTGATATAATAAGTCGATTTAATAAGTTGATGTAATAAGTTTATATAATAAGTTGATGTAATAAGTTGATGTAATAAGTTGATGTAATAAGATTGTTCTCTTTTATATATTTCTTTATTGTTCGATTAAGTCTGTTTCGGGGAACTACTCGCTTCTTTGGGGAACTCTTCACTTCACTCGCTT
>JAQIWG010006027.1:0-13791 GCA_034695025.1 Chamaedrilus cognettii | reverse complement strand
CCCCCCGCTCACGAGTTCAGCACGGAAAGGAAAAATCACGGTTTTGGGCCAAAATCGCCCCCCCCGGGGGATGACGGGCTGGATCCGCCCCTGGTCGCGTTCTTGATTAACGTCCTGAGGATCGGGATGTGGATTTCCGGAACGAGGCCGGTGACCTAGCCAGAGCCGGATTAACCTTGATGACTTGTCGGTGTCTTTTTTCCTGTCTCCAGTGCACAACTCACGACCGGGTTGGGGGGTAGGGGGAAGGGGAGGGGTTGCTGACAAAGTGTTTCACATGATTTTTAACCATGTTGCTCGTTCATTTTTTCACACTATTCACACTATACTTTTATCATAAGTCTTGTCAAAAGCCGGGGGCGGGAGGTTTTTAAAATCGCCACTTAAGACTCAATAGCGCGCGGAGAAAGTCGCTTTGTATCACATCTCCTCCTCGACCACTAACAGCAACGATGTGAAACTTGGCACAGACTATCACACCCACACACCCCAGGTTTTTCTCCAAAAACATTCTAGACTCATTTTTACTCATTTTTACTCATTTCTACTCATTTTTACTCATAAATTTATGTTTACTTTCAGGTGTACTTAAAATTTATCGCTTTTTGCTTATCCTCGGCCGTCGCTACTCTAGTTGTCCGCGACGCCAATGAGGGGGCAGTGCATGAGTCGCCAATGAGGGGGCAGTGCATGAGTCGCCAATGAGGGGGCAGTGCATGAGTCGCCAATGAGAATAAACCGCCTCGATGTCACATCGATTTCAATTCTGTGAAACATTTCAAAAATCATTAAGTAAAATCTGTAATTCATAGCAACTAAAAAATTGACGAGAGTATGGGGAGGGGCCAGTCGTTACCAGTCACCATATTTTACGGCCAGTCATTACCAACCAAGAGATAATACTATATTGAAGCGCTAATTATTTTAAAACATCATACACTAACAATAGCAAGTGCATATAACACTCGGTTGCCCTGCATGTCGGGGAATACCCCAAAAGGTCTAGGAACAAAGAATAAACTTCCAGCCCAGAGCTCCTTGATCGAATCGTAGAAGGCGACTAATGAAAGGGGAGCGCAAAATGAAGCACGCATGTGTACGGTCAATCTTCTGATTTAAAAATAAAACTGTTGTATGCAGCTTTGATGCGCATCTACTTCTTAATTTAATATTTGTCGGATTTGTAATTGTAATTTTTTTCTTTCCTAAATATAGATGGAAGCCCCAAAATTGGTGGAGCGCCACTGCGCAATGTCATGCGCAGTGGCGCATGCCTAAATCCGGCCATGGGCCCATAGCGAGGTTTTATGCCACCTGGGGGCGAAGTCTGACTGTTTCGCACCTCCAACTTGCGAGGAGAGTGTAGGGGGGGAGGTGTTGCTGCTGCTAACCAGGGCGTTTTTTGACCCCGTGCACAAATCACGAGCGAGGAGTGAGATACTAACGTCGATTTTTCCGTCGCCCATTGGCTTGGCTGTTTCGCTCAATTCTGCTCATTGCAGGGCTTCTCGATATTTTCTGCTCCTTTAATACAAGTTGTCTCGGCGTATTTATGCTTCTTGGGTGTCTCTGTATACTTCTGCTCCATACAGGGTATCTCGGTGTATTTGTGCTCCATACGACGTACGGTGTATTCTTGCTTCCTACAGTCTATGGTGTATTTATGCTCTCCACAGTCTATGGTGTGTTTGTGCTCCATACAGTCTATGACATATTTCTGCTCCCTATAGTCTATGGTGTATTTCTGCTCCACACAGTCTGGTGTATTTCTGCTCCCTACATTGTGTCTCGGTGTATTTCTGCTCCCTGCAGTCTATGATGTATTCCTGTTCCCTACAGGGTGTCTCGGTGTCCGTGTCTGTCCTCACGCTTACCGTCATATCCATCGAGCGTTTCTTTGCCATCTGTTTCCCGCTGCGCCTGCGCACGACGCTGCGCCGCGCGCGCACCATGATCGCGCTCATCTGGTGCGTGTCCGCCGCCATCTCGCTTCCTGACGTCATCGTCCTCGATACGCACCGCAAGTTTGCGCCAGAGCTGACCGACCTACTGACCATCTGCAAGCCGACCTGGGCCAATCACCATCAAGTAGGTCACCGGCGTAGCCATCATAGTCATCAAGTAGGTCACTCGAGCCAACAATCGTCACAGAGTAGGTCACTAGCGTAGCCAATCAGCATCAAGTAGGTCACCAGCGCAGCCAATCAGCATCAAGTAGGTAGCCAAGCAAAACCATCGTTAAGTAAATTGCATTGGCAGTATGGGATAGTGGGAATCAACTCAAGCCTTGTTCTAAGATGCATAAAATGACGTTTGGGTGAGGTCAATATTCATGTTACCGTTACACTTGATCACTCAAGATATTACTCAACTATTGATTATTCACATGGCTACCAGTGTTTGTTGCCCGCCATGTTACAGGCGTATAACCGTCAGCTTCTTGTTTCTTCAAAGGCTAGCCATCAGCTGTGTTATTTTTACAGGCAGACTGCCAGTTGTTAGATGACGTCACAGGTCACCTCCAGTTATTGTCTGTGACGTCACAGACAACAGTTACTGTAGACGGCCTGTGACGTCACTATGGAATTTGACAGGCCGCCTGCAACTGTTGTCTCCCACGTCACAGGCCGCCTACCAGCTGTTCCTCATCATCGCGCTGTTTGTCGTTCCGTTCTGCGTGATGAGCGCCGCGTACGTCACGATCGCCATCTGTCTGTGGGTCAGCGTCGTGCCCTCCGAGTCGACGCGCCTCTCCTGTGAGCAACCTCTTGTCCATCTATGATCCTTGGGGTATCGATAGTCCTAAGGTCCTGGGGGTCCATCCATGGTCCTGTGGGTCTATCCATGGTCCTGTGGGTCCAGCCATGTTCCTATGGTCCAGCGGTTCATTCAAGGTCTTGGGGGTCATACAATGGTCCTATGGCCCTGGGGGTCCATCTATGATGCGATGGTCATGTGGGTTCATCAATTGTTCTGTGGTCTCGTGGGTCCTATTCTTGATTCTATGATTCTCAGGATTCATCTACGGTTATATGGTCTTGAGGCCCATCTATGGTCCTGTGGGTCCATCCATGGTCTTATGGTCGTGAGGTCCCCGATGGCGCCTTTCGGCGCCGAAACAGACTATAAGCCCAGTGATTTGATTTGAGGGTTCATCCAGGGTCCTATGGACCTGAGGGTTCATCCATGGTCCTAATACAGAACATTGCAGTGATCATGAATACTAGGCCCTATTGTCCGGTCTATACATCTTATAACGAAACTGCGGAGAGCACGCATTGCCTCTCTGTATCAAGATGCAACGACACGGCCGCTTTACATAGTGAGACATAAATCTTTTGCCTCAGAAACGAGTGCCTGTACATGATCACGCATGCGTGATGGGGGGGATCACTGTTTGAAGTAATTAACTTCTTTCCCGCTGCCGTCAGTTTGGACGTCGTAGTGCCTTCGCAGCACCTTCCTCAATCTTTCTGCACCCCTCCCAGTTCTCCACTTTTCTCATCATAGCTTCCATCGGTCCAACGGTGGATCCGTCCACTTCGTCATGTTGTCTTTATGGCCGCACACACTTCCGTCAGCACCCTCCCCCCCCCCCAAACGGGTCGAAGGTCTCCGTCAGCACCCCCCTGTCCTTCCCCCGCCCGCGAATTATGCACGGCTAGAAAAAACTCACGGACGAAAATGCGCAGTTGTAAATGTTCCTCAAGATATGCTCGGATATCAAGAACCAATATTATTCTGACTATTTATTTTACTTTCATAGCTACTCATTGATTAAGATATGCGCTTACATTAGGCCTGCTTTACAGACTATGACGTATAGTGATGACGTCATTGTGACGTCACTGCTTCAGCCTACCCGGCGCGCCGTCACTCTGAGCTGCTGGCGGACGGCCGCGTGGCGAGCGACTCGCGCTCCGTCATCCTTTGTCGGCGTAACGCTGCCAAGATGCTCATCGCCGTCGTCGTCATGTTTGGCATCTGTTACCTGCCCGTACACCTGCTCAACATACTCAGGTGTGTTAACTTCTGGTGTGTTACCTTCTCAACATGCTTAGGTGTGTTACCTGCCCGTACGCCTGCTCAACATACTCAGGTGTGTCATTGCGCAACATGCTCAGGTGTGTTACTGCTCAATAATTAGACTCCGGTGTGTTACCTTCTCAACATATTCAGGTGTGTCACAGTTCAACATACTCAGGTGAGTTACCTATTCAACATACTCAGGTGAGTTACCTATTCAACATACTCAGGTGAGTTACCTATTCAACATACTCAGGTGAGTTACTTACTCAATATACTCAGGCGTGTTACCTGCCCATACACCTGCTTAGTATGACCTGACTGCACACTTACTCAACATACTCAGGTGAGTTACCTGCTCTTGACCCGCTCTTACACCTATGCAATAATTTTATCCTCAAGAAAGTTACCTGCTTCAGCCCTTACACTCACTCAGCAGACGCGGGTGAGTTAGCTACTCATCTTACTCAGGTGAGTTACTTACTCAACATACATGCAGGCTACTCACGTAAATTACCTGCCCATACACCTATCCGACACACTCATATGTGCGCACCAATAGGATTCAACACAGACGACGTCACCGGAAATGCGGAAATACATGCTCAGCAATAGCTTGCAAGATACGAGCTCAAGATACATGTATACTGGATGATTTGATAATTGCACGTGATCCATGATAGGCAAATCGTGTCATAACTATCGTCAATCACCGATCGCGCTACACAGACACTTATCTCTGCTGCTTGCTCGCTGCAAGTTCGCAACCATTGATGCCACTGATATGGATATATCACTAGATTTTAGGATATTCGAGTGATTTAGAGATCTGATTTTAAACCAATCCCCAGATATCGGGTCATATTTTTTTGTAAAATGACGCATTTGTACTGGGAGCTGGAGATGTTTTCATCAAAATATGCATGCTAGGGTTATTTTTTAGCCGAGATGCCCAGAACCTGGGGATATTCCGTTTTGGTCCATGGTATCACTGTCAGATCGGCGCGTTGCACGGGTCGGAGACAGAGGGTGACAAACGATTACATGACATGACTCGAGTAACATCGATCTATCAGCAGTAGCGGCTTCGCCTCGTTGGATACACGGACTGGACATCGCATCGCAGTCCGCAATGATTCTGGGCTTAGATTCTGCAAGCTTGAGGTCGGTTAGCTGACAGTAGGCCCAGTAGGCTAGCTAACCATGCTGAGCAGAGCATGGTTGAGAAATTGCACTGCGATTCAATCAAACGATGTTTTTTCCATCGCAGTTTGCATGGTATGTTTTTGGTGTGCTACAATACAAACACAATAGGGAGGGAGTTTAGCCGGATGGCAGGCTAAATTGCAGGGGAGGTGGAGCCAGAGCTTTGCAGGCCCTACTTCCAGGGGCCAAATTGTGGACCGATTTGTTCTCATCTCCTTAATTCTTAAGTGTCGGCTTAACTGTTTGCTCCCTCTGAAGGCCTCTCATCTCCCGATTCCCTTCGTAGGACCGGGGCATGTGAGGGGGCGTGTGTCCGTGGTTCGCATACGTCCAGCCCGTGCTAGCGTGGACAATGGACGGGAAAAACGGAAATGATGATGATGATGATTGTGACAATTAGTGCACCATACACACATGCGTACGTTGTTGTACAGGGCGGTAAAGTTGGCATAATTTTTCGTATAAAATATAAATGGACACATTTCATTTATATTTTCTAACATAGTATCGTTTTATAAATGAGCATCTCGAACTTGCTACAAAATTACATTTGAATGTTTAAGGTTACATTTAAAATAAATAACATAAACGTAAGATAAAATAAAGCAAACGTTGACGATTTGTCTGTGTGTCTGTACGAAGATACGTTCAAGACGGATTGGACGACCTGCTGGCCATTCAGTTCGCGCTCGTCTCCCATTGGCTGTGCTACTTCAACAGCGCCATCAACCCCGTCATCTACAACTTTATGAGCGGTCAGTCACGTGACGACTCTTGTCCAATCGACAACTTGGTCTAATAATATAGAAGTGAATAATTCGGTCAGGGCATCAGGCTTGGGGCTCTCAGAAACAAATTGGATTCTGCAGGACCATGCTTCACGGTAAGTAATCAAAACATGTAATTTTTGCTGCATTCTATTTTAACGGTTTTGCCTTTTTGAAATTAACCTTCACTTAATTTTAGATTAAGTGCAGTTAAAGGAGAGTTGAGGATGCGAGTTGCATTGAGGATAAGTGTTGAGAGTTGAGGATGAGAGTTGAGAGTTGAGGATGAGAGTTAAGGGTTGAGTGTGAGAGTTGAGAGTTGAGAATGAGAGTTGGGAGTTGAGGATGAGTTGAGTGTCGAAAGTTGAGGATGAGAGTTGCGGATGAGAGTTGAGGATGAGAGTTGGGAGTTGAGGATGAGAGTTGAGAGTTGAAGATGAGAGTTGAGAGTTGAGGATGAGAGTTGAAAGTTGAGGGGTGACAGTTGAGAGTTGAGGATCGAGGATTTAATGGAGGATTAATTAACCAGTTGGCGAAGACTTGCGGTATTGGCAAAATTAATAGATAATAAATTATGTAAGCCAATAGGGTCCGGTCGCTACAAGCAGAAGCAGGCAGATTAGCATCCAGTGGTGCATGAAACGAGTTCATTGTCTCACCCTCATGTAGCCTAAGTTTTGAGTTCAAGTTTGCTTTTATCAATTTTCTGTATTAATAGTGTTAAGAGTGGGTGATATTAACAGTAAAGTATTGGTAACAGTACCGGTATAGCATTTGTATCAGTTAGTATTTGTATCCGTTATATACCAGTATCCGTAAGTATTTGCATCCTTGATTATTTGCATCAGTATTAGTATCAGCTAGCAGGCCTCTTTGTATCAGTATACCATCCATTAGTTGGTTCCACGTTCGTTTGACGACCTATTCGCGCTGTACTGTCTCGCTGCGCCTGCAGAGAGATTCCGAAGCGCCTTCAGGAGCGCGCTGTCCTGCTCCCTGACGAAAGAAGCGCGCAACGGGACGTTCCACGGAGGCCACCACATGAACCACTCGAACCACTCAGTGCGACACAGCCACGTGGTGCACAGGGACCCCGAGCTGCTGCGCCTGAAGACCTGCCACATCATAGACCCGGACACGACGCGCCTAGACCCGCACCCCACCTCTTACGTCTGACTGTCACATCATAGACCCGGACACGACGCGCCTAGACCCGCATCCCTCTTCTTATGTCTGAAGAACAATACTGTAAAACTTTTTGCTGCGTGCTATTTTCACAGTTTTGCCGCTCAGAAATTTTGCTGCACTTAATTGTCGCGCTTTTGATGATTGCCCAATTATAAATAGGTCATGCGGGGTTATTTAGGCGTATGTAATTTTTGCGAGTGTTACCGATTTGCAAAATTTGTCAAAATGACATGCAGCCGAAAATTTTCTGTTTTACAGTAATTCGTCAGTTAATTGACAACGGTGCACAAAAAAGCATATGTAGATAATATGGAGTTGCGCATATCTAAATTTCAAAGGAATCTAACATATCTAATGGGAAAGATGCGAAAGTGAAGCACGTTGACCGAGCTATTCAATCAACGATAAAAGTGGACAATAGGCTCTGGCATTCATTTGTGTACTTATGCCCGATAGCGTGTGATCAGGTGTTGGTTTTTTACTGCAGTAGTTTAATGGAGTTGTAAATGTCATTCACGCGCTTGTGCCAGATAAGGCAAGATAAGAAAAGATGCAAAACTTTCAAAGTGAAAAATTTCTGAAGCGTGAAAACTGCATTTATGCATCTTTGACAATTGACCCACAAATTATATCCTGTGTTAACTCGAGCGGAGTTCATATCCGTGACGTCATCGTATTCAATCAGTGACCATGATCTAGGATCAATATCACGTGATGCGATTGATTGCTCCGAGCTTGATGGCCAATCGAGATTTCAACACTCAATTGAACGACTGGTTTTGAGATCGATTAGATCGTTAGAGCATCGAATTGGATTTTATACTATTTGTATAGCAAGTTTGTCACGTCACACGTTTCAATGATGTGGTGTGCCTGTTGGGCTTGACTCTCATCCTGCATTCTACATTACCTCCTGCAGCATTATATCATGACACTTGATATTTATTGATGATGTTATAGTGGTGGATATGAATCAGCGTTGGGTGGCTTCTGACGTGTTCCAATGTACAGTGCAGTGAACGGTGTCGACGCAGATTTTTCAAGAATTTAGGATTTTGATGAGATCGATATGAATGTGAGCGAGTAACTGTAAATGGGACTGTTGCTGATGAATGGTTGATTCAGTCAAGATTTCTTCTTGTGAATGAAATAAATTAACCTTTATCATCAAGAGAATAAGGCTTTTATCCTTGTCCTTAGAACGTGGCGTTTAAAAAGGACTGTGCGTGGAAAACCAATGTTTTCTGAGTGACTTCAATTTTGTGAATATTGGCATAAACGTGATATATTAAAAAGGGCTCGGAAAAGCATATTTTTGGTGAAAATATGCTTTAACAAAAAAATTGATACAGTTCTTCGCGAATTTCAGATACGATTTATCAACAATTGTTATCCTGGGGCCTCATTCACGTACATTTTGTAGGATAATCTTAAATTTTATCCTAACTAAAATTTGAAACAAATAGAATCCATTCGCCGACCGCCGTGACGTCATCATTCGGTTTGCGCGCGACCGTGCGGAGATTCCAAAAAAAAGATAAGATTTTCCTAAGATTCTCTTATGACAATCTTAAGACTACGATTGCATAAGATCGCTTCCTGAATGAGGCCCCTGTTTATTAAGCATTGCTTTATGAGTTAAGCGCATATGCTAACAATCTCGCTATTGATGGCAAGAAATTGGCAAGTTCATAGTGCAGAAAAGGTAAACGATACACTGATAATAAACACGATTTGATTATCAATCAAACTGTAAGTTTACAGCAGTCATGTAAACTCTGATGCCACAGTAAACGTATGCATGTTCAAGAGTTCTGCAACCATAAAATTGCACCAATATTTTCATATCGCATGAAACAAACGAAGTATGTTCAAGGAGAAAAACACGAATAAGGAGAAAACACAAATAATGACGTCTTGTAGCGGTAATAAAAATAATCTGTAATAGCCTGCCGTAAGCTTCAACACTGGGAGCTAAGGATCGAGAAATAGTAATAAAATACATCAAATCAGCTTAAAGCATAGTCATTCATTCACATACAATTATGACATGTAGGTTAGAATCACAACGTCATTGAATTTATGAATAACAATTCCTACTGCTAATGAGCCACGCTTGTGTTCAATAAATTTACGAAATCGCACCGAAGACTAGGCTTATCATCAAATTTAAATTTAAATCTCATCAGTTTCAAATACCAGGCATATAACAAGCAATTAAGTCATCAAAATTTCAGCATATTATTCAAGAAATTTGCGAGAAATTCTAGCATTCAATTTCCGAATTCATTCCGCGCAAAACTTTCATTCATTCTCGTTCCCTAGAAACTCAGAATCGTTTTCTGAATACTGTGATTTGTTGTCGGCAACATCATCCACATTTGGTCGAGTCATCAACTCCTCGCTGATCTTCGTTCCAGCGGTCTCCAGCCCGTCACCAAAGTGGGGACGCGCAAGTTTCCGGAGAGATTTTCTCGCGCCGGCTGCGTCAAGGGTGAATTCAAGGTCACTGCCCTGAGGATCGTCTGCAGCAAGGCATCAAGATAAAGGCGAAGGAATTAAAAATACAGCAATAATAGCAGTCTCTCTAATGCTCTGCCAACAGGTCCCTGGCGTCAAACTTCTCTGCACCTGGTGGGCCTCAGCTATTCTCTTTGTGTCTTCATACGATTTTCTTTCTAGAAATTCAGCTATAATTTTTATTCTCCTCCTTCCCCTTCCCCTAGTCCTCTTGCCCTCCATTCTTCCCTCCAGTATTTCTCTCATCAATCCTTCTCCTCTCACTACATGCCCTATCCAGGTCTTTCTCTGCGCAATCGTAGCCGTAGATATATAGTAATAGCAGCATTGTAGTTAAGACTCGTTGATGCGGATTTTGGAGAGCAAAATAATTTTGTTTGGTCATGTCATTCGTATGGATCTGGTGTATTCAGTACACCAGGTCCTGAAGCTCTGCCGAGACATACCAATGAATCACCGTGTCCTGCCCGGCTGGAAAAGATCTCCCGGTTGCCTTGAAAATACCAGGGCGGCCAGATTTAGAAGGACGGTGGTGTACCAGTGACTATGGCGTAAACTCGCACATTAGATCGAGGGCTGAGGGGGGTGGGCACCAACATAATGAATGGAAGGATGGTGTATATAGGCCTAATAATAATAATAATAATAATAATCATCGTTTTGACGTCCATTCTTATGCGCTACAGTCAAGCCTGCAACGCCGTGTCTGTGTTAACACAGGTTAGATGTTTATAGAGGATCTGCGTTTTTACAGCCGGATGCCCTTCCAGTCACCAACTAGAGTCATAAATTGTCTGTAACGCATGATTTCATAGTTTCCGGCCCTGGGACTCAAACCCAGGTCCTCTGGACTCTCAGTCTTACGCCTTAACCACCACACCACAGAACGTCGCTGTAGTAATTTGGTAAAAATTCATCCGTACCAGGATGAAGGATGATGGCGGTCCCCAGCATAGTCCACACATCCACTGAGTCTGAACCAGGCAGCGGCAGGCTCACAACACAGACTTCATGGCCTGGCGTCGTGTAGACTGGGCAGGCAAAGGTGCGTCGTGATTGGTCAAGCCATTTCGACAGCGACTCAGATGATTGGTCGGCCTTGGAACGAACGAATGGAATCAAACTGATGGCTGGAATCACAGACTTTGAATGCTTCCTGCAATCAGAAAAATCAGAAAAACATAGTATTCGACTATTCTTTGTTTATGTTATCTTCCAAGAATCAGAGTTTGTTGAATTTTGCATTAAAAAATAAGGTTCACTAGAACTTTGTTATCTAGATAATCAAAATTAAATTAAAATCTGGATTTTTGATCGAAACAAGAGTGTTAAAAGAGGGTATTAAAACATGGCCATCTACCAGATTGTAAATCAAAAACTGGTGATGGTTAGTCAAATGTATGGTAATCATGGAAAACAGTGAAATAAAATTATGTTTGCCACAGTTTACCAATTACTCAAACTACAACTGCAATGCGCAATTACGAAATGATATTGACGCTCAACAAGTCGTTCAGAACGGCGTCAGCAAATGTCTATTTTGTGATTAATCTGTAAACTCTATCTCCTAATATAGGCCTACTTTGTCTTTGTACCACAATTTAGCTCGCACTTCAACTGCACATTTATTTAAGTTTCCATTTCTTTATTCTGCTCTGCCTCAATGGTGAACAAAAGATTTATTTACCATCCAGGAATAATTGAGGATTGGACAATAAATTGTTACAAAATTATGTCACCTCTCCCTGCTGCCTGCAAAGGTAGTCTATAACATCCAGCAGAAGCTGTGCACTCTAGGAGGGCCAGAAGTCAGCTGAAGTTCAGAATTCAAGTGAGACAACAAACCTGAAAAAGCCACAACTCCCCCATTGGAGTCAAAGCCAGAGCATGGACGGCGGAACGCGTAGACTTGGCCTAACGTGCCGGGGTTAGCAAGGAAAAAATTCAATAAAAGATTTATATTACTGTATACACATACTTTCTTGCACTGAGGCATCCCAGTTCAGTGTCCCAGGTTGCAGCGCCCTGCAGTACAAGGTCCTTGAGAATGATGCTGTGGGCATCAGCAGCCACAGATGCACTGGCGCTCACCGTGGGAGCCTCACAGAAAAACTCAACCTGCTCGGGCAACATGCAGAATTCATATTCAAATTCAGTAGAGACTAAAAATTTCAACCACAATTGTATTTCATTCATACTGAAATTCCATTCCTAATTCACATGAAGTACCGGTACCATTAAATGATTCAACTCGGAATAGAGCCTAGTTACAAATTTCAAATGCAACTGTGATAGAATAAAGTATAATGACTACAAAAAAGTATAAGTAGTTGCGCAAACTTATCGATTTATCCAAACCTCTTCCAATGGGCTGTTAGCATCCAAAGCCTTCTCATATCTTAGGGCGGCCAGGAGAGCCTGAGGATTGAAAAGGCCCCCGAGCCAGACCGACTGAAGGCGCCCGCGTCGGGGGCCTGCCGGTCCCGAGAGGCTCCTGTGATTCCGGCCTCCCTGCTCAGGGTCCCCACTTCCTTCCACAGCGCGGAGCTCAGGCACTGGCAGCAAGCGCAGCGTGATCCACGACTCCAGCTGAGTCTGTCTCTTCTTCAAATCTATCGCAATCAAATCTATTGCCTTTTTCTCAAGAATCTTACGCAATTATGAGTCTTACGAAGTTCTTAACAATATCTTACGAAAATCTTATAGCTTGTTAGTAGAAACTCCACACCAGCGCATGGAACTGCATGCGTGTCACTGGAGACGCGACTAGCTCCTACACTAGAAACCTACAAAACTAGGCTAAATGGAAGACTGAACTGCATTCATGGTCATATCGCTGATGTATTCTTTTATATAGTGAATGAACTGTTTATATACATGTCTTATCTACATCATATTGTGAAGCGCCCAAGATTTGTCCCTGGACATGTAATGGCGCTACAATAGGAAGTCGGCTTAGTTATTATTATTGTTATAATTAGCAAAGGGCTGCAAACCACAAGGTAAGGGCTACGAACAGCGGTATTCTGAGATATAATTTATTGTTGCCAAATCATTATAAAAAACAAAGAAAACAAATTATTATTATTATTTGAGTCATTAGACGACGAACCTGAGATCCAGGCATCGACGCACTGCGCCCCCGCCCTGCCGCTCCCTGTCAGCCAGCAGGGGGGCACGCTGCCCCCATACAGGCTGAGAGCGGTGGGGAGGAGGGGCGAGGGTATGGTCTCGCTGCCCCCCAGCAGGCAGGCGTGGAGAGTGAGCAGGTCCCTGTGGGCGCGCGACACGAGACTGTTGAACGACAGGCACTCCTGTGACCAGGGCAGACAGGCGGTCACAAAAAACGACTGAAATAGACTACCTAAAATAATAATAAAACGTTTGGAACGTGATGCCATTGCTTGGAATATATCACTAGATTTAGGGATATTTCGGTGATTCAATCAATCTCTTATATCAACAGCGAAACGACGGAAAATGCAGTTGCATGTTCACACAAAGACTGCCCTACCTGGCTCTGCACACTAAAGTACATGATGCTCAAAGCCAAGGCGGCGCCAAGACGAAAATCGATAGACAACATATCGGAGGACCTAGAACAAAAGGACATGTCAATGAACAATGCCATAAGAGCGACGTCCGACAGAGATGCTTAGAGAAAGCTCATTCGGCCCCATCGTCACTCACGGAGCTGACAGACGAACCAAAAGCAGAGAAGATTAGTGCTAACAAATACATATAGATAAGCACACAGAAAATTCAGAAGTAATCACCACCTCAAGCAACACGAAGGAAACCAGCCTTGGTCCCACGCCCCCTCCCTTCCCCTTCCCCCCCGCCTCTCCCAGGGACATGCTACGCCCAGCCGCGACACTCGGGCTGCGGTAGGGAAACTCCAAAAGTTCTCGCCCCGCCGGGGGGCTCTCCCAGTCCTGGCCCCAGGTGGGGGCGCCGCCCCAGTCGAGTCCCTCAGGGCTGAGGGGAGGGGGGATGAGCTGCTGCAAGCGGTCGAGCGTGGCACGCAGACGCAGCATGTTGAGGGAGGACCGGCCAGGGGGGGCGGTGGCAGGGTCCGCGGGGG
>JAQIWG010006026.1:0-13791 GCA_034695025.1 Chamaedrilus cognettii | reverse complement strand
TGTATGTGAATACAACGTCAATTACAGTACGCCTACATGTATACTGGCTCATGTCTTGTTAGTCTAACGTTTTTTATGCACCTTTAGCGCTAGAACGAATTGTATACCTGTATGTTGGTTTAGGCACTTCTAGCGGTAGAACCGCTTGCAGAAATGCCTTTATGCACTTTTAGTTTTAGAGAACATCGCAAACAGCTCAAAAATGACAATCAAAGGTCTCTTTTTCGCCTTTATGTTAATATTTTAGGCTCTGAAATTTAACGGTTTAATAGAGTACATCGTAATACAACTTTGTGCTGTTACAGATCCAAACTGATAAAGTGTGCTTTTATGCACTTTTAGTACTAAACCCTCGATGTGTAGGTTGGGACCACTCATGACAGTCTGCGAAACGCGGGACCTGCAGAGGCTGCAGAGGGGAGCACTGGGGTGCAGTCAAAAGCAAATTCTATGCTGACGCATAACTTACGGGCGCGTACCGTTCATATATTCTGAGCCCGTCCTTAAATAACCTGAAAAGCCAAGCAACCAACACAAACTTCGACCGCCTGATCGCATATTCCAAAATAGTCTGCCATCTAGGGAATAGAAAGCCCTAGCGTATGCCTTCGTTTATCGTGAGCGGAGAAGAAACGATTTCATTTCTGTCAAAATGTGACCGCGCGATGGCGTCACGTCGTCATTGAAATTTGTGAGAGTGAATTAATGAATCAAAACATAGCCTATAACAGGTGCTTCGAGCTCGCGTGCACTTTTAAAGCGATAAAAACACTGAGCCTGTCACTTACATCCGTCTCACTCTCGCCATGTCTAACCCTATTTCAGATGCCGCAATATCATTACCCAGGCTGACCTATGTCAATGTAGGCTCGTAGCCATCATCTCAAGAGAGCAATTATTGCTTTTGCAATCCGCTATGCGCATTGTGGGTCCGCTATAAGCCTAACAGTTACTGTAGAATCGCCTGAGAAAATGATGGTTTATTGCTCCCAATTTAGGCGCGAGTAGCGCGTCAAGTCACGAGTTGGTGTGATGACCTAGGCAGCGTGTGAGGCTGCTAAACGAATTTAACGCTAACAGCCTAACCATACTATATATTACATTAGTATACTAAATTAGTTAATTTAAGGCTCATAGGCACAGGCTTCTATGCATGCACATCGTCGATATAGTTATGATCAAACGATATCGGTTGGGATCGAGACTGTGCTCAAAGGCTCAGACCTATTTTGCATTGCACGCTTTGATTTGCAGCCCTTGCACGCCGCGATGTCGCCATAATACCCTTACGAATTACCAACAACGCTACTGTATCACGCCACAACACTATTAGATGTCGACGTGGCGCAATTTAGCGACTGAGAACGTTAATTCGATTATCGTCCATAAACCCGCAAGTAGCGCGGTCTGCTATGACTTGTAGCTCGACCATTGCCAACATTGGTACAGGCCGTGCATTCGCACGCATCACGCTGTAACGAGGCGGGCCTGAGCATTTATAGAAGTTTTTGAATGCAGCGGGTTGCCAGCCGCAGCTTGTGATCAGCCGTTAATTAGCAGGGAACGTTGTAGGGTTTGGTACAGCATTCTGTGTACAGCGACCGTTACAGTTAGCGCAATGGCATCGGTCCGCGTAGTTGCCGCAGCCTGCAGTGAGGGCTGTGTGTTAGAGTTAGGAAGCACATGTACATGTACATGTAGGCCTATAGGCTCAGTTAGACACTAGCTCTTCTATTTCGCAACCTCCTGCAGCATGGAATTGACTGGACGCGCGACACAGCGCTATCACTGTGGCTGCACTGATTGCTTGCAGCAGCGTCGTGATAAGGCTATATAGGTTGCATACACATACATACAAACGCGTCTTGATTTTATTTGCTAGGCCTACACGTAATAATATACACAATTTTAGGCGAACGGCGAGCCGATGTCGACACCGGATGTGGCCACGTTGATGAACAGCTAGCACATTGCAATTGAATTTAAGTTTTAAAATCAAGCCTGTAACGGATTCATATCTGGAGAACTTCCAGTTTTCAACGCGGCATTCGCTCTACACAGTGTAAGTTTGATGGGCTGCAGTGGATGCGGGCTTATATGCTGCAGTGGCTTTTTACTGAAAGAAGCGGGCGGGCCTTACAGCGCCAATAACAGTATGACAACAACAACAACAACAGCAACAGCTACGATAAGACTACAATACTGACTAGATTAGCAGTCAATCAATATTTTTTTCGTACAATACTGTTAGGAACATTTTATGCAAATATCCTACAATCTAGGTCGTGATAACCTGCACAGCCGAGACTATATGTTTGTGCTAGCTATGACGACAAGAAAAATGTAGGAGCAGGTACTAGCGGCCTATAGGATCAGAGCTGCAATGGATGAGGAAGCGGGTGAGGATGAGACTCGGGTCTTCAGTCGTCAGATCCCGCTCGAGGACTACGGAGCAGTTCACACGGGGGACCGTCTGGTGCTCACGGACCATCAGGTAATAGACTGATGTCTGCATCGTTGGGAGCAGCGAACAATAGCGTCTACTCTATAGCGTGCATATGCCATGTATGTAGGCCTACTTCTACAGTTCCAATGGGCAATTACACATACTTATATTTTAAATATGTGCCTTTGGTGTTTTAAGCAATATGCTCGTATATCAAATATTAGATGGTTGAACTTTTTTTACTCTTTAAAGTCACGAAATGAAACGTAGCCTGCACGAATGCATTTGGGTTTATTGGACCGTTGATAGATCGACGACTTGAATGATTGGAATGATTGAAATTTGATTAGAACTATGTGATCATGAAGAGCTATAGCGTTCAAGGAATTTTAATATGAATTTAACGGAGTCGTTTGCATTTTTGAAGAGTGAATTTTGGCTTCACGCTAGTGGAGAGATGATGGTCGTCTGCTAGCCACGACAAAACAGAAGAGCATAGCTTACGGCAACCGGAAATTGACTTAACTTAGCCGTTACACTGTACACTATATACTGTACACTGTATGTATGTATGTATGTATGTATATTGCACTTTTAACGCACCAAGAATATGTCATGCAAACGGAGATGGAAAAACATCGTTTGCTTGAATCGTGGGTGCGGGAGAGGTGCAACAGACTACATACAGAAAGCGGATTTGAAAAAATGAGTTTTAAGCTTGGATTTAAAGGAGAAAAGTAACTACTTACACTGTACACTGTACACTGTGCGATATTGTTACAATTACACTGTATGCTTTCTACTGCCATTGTGGCGAATAAAGTTCTATATATTAACTCTAGCGCCAAATATAGGAATCAGATAGGACCTAATAACTGACACTGTCCAAACCGTCGCAATAATCGTCCGCGTTATTGCTCCCGTATCACTCTATGCTCGCTGATGTCGGAGCTCTTTACTGCGGAAGAGCCCCGGGTATAATGCGATAGAACAGATAGCACAGAGGCTTTATGACTGCAATCTCGCAGCCTGCATGCTCTGAAGCCGTTCAGCCGCCATTGTTGAGCGCTCTAATCAAATATTTATTGGAGGACCGTACAATGGGTCAGGAGAGGAAGCTAATCATTCTATCTGTTGACTGTTGCGCGCTGTGGCGCGTAGTTCTCACTTCTGATGGTCGGGGGTGAGGGGTGAACAGTGAACAATAAAGGATTGGAATATGAACCACCTTCGTCTCATGTCTTTCTGATCTTCGGTACACTTGTTAAAAAAACCGAACTTGAGAACGTATAACGACATGTTTGAAAACAGCCAGTATGAGCTGTGATTTAGAAGTTGCTGTTGCGCGTTTTGTTAACATGCAACTTTTAATAATTATTCGTCCCTCATTTTCAACTCTCACGTATGGCTAATAGTTTGCATGTTGAACTAGTCTTTGGATTCCTTCTATAATGCGCAAGACCAGTATCGTCCTACACTACACATACGAGTATCTTCCTACACCACGCATACGAGTATCTTCCTACACTACACATACGAGTATCTTCCTACACCACGCATACGAGTATCTTCCTACACCACACATACGAGTTGGCAACAGTTTCTATCAGTCGTTAAAATGCGGTTGCGATGTGCGATGTGCCGTCATCGCCCGTTTGGGCGTCTTGAGCCTCTGACTGCTGTTTGATTGGTACGGGTCTGTTGAGATTTGAGACTGCATATTATAGCGCCGAGGCAACAATGCACTTGGGGATAAAGCCGCTACGC
Organism: Chamaedrilus cognettii; assembly: GCA_034695025.1. Lineage (NCBI taxonomy): Eukaryota > Metazoa > Annelida > Clitellata > Enchytraeida > Enchytraeidae > Chamaedrilus > Chamaedrilus cognettii. The sequence continues at coordinate 9,578 of JAQIWG010006026.1, read as the reverse complement.
GTGCAGGGTCTTAGAACGAGGGGCAGAGGGGGTTGCGGGGGCAGAGGAGAAGGGAGGGGGCGAGTAGATTGGCAGCCTCTTATATTCAATAAATGATTACTATCTTGTGTTTATTTTCTCCTTTGCTTAGAATTGTGAAGGATGCGTTTAACCTGTTGATTAATCTGTGTACAAATCCATCAGAATTCTGGTATGAACGTTGAATGATTTCAAATAGAGCCAGTTTGACTTGCATCAAATTTGTGTAACATCGCAGTAGACTAAATACCTGAACAAGACTTAGTTGCCCCATATGATAGCGTTGCGATGCTGCGAAGCGACTAAAATAGGGCTAAACGTCAGCGATCGCTCTCCACCCCACAATTCAGTCGACATTTTGAGACACATGAGCAGAATTTATTTTATCCCCGATTAAACCGGCGTAGCGTTACGTCTCCATCTTAATGAAGTTGTGTCGTCTGACCCCGGCGCCACCGAAATATGAAATGGCCCGCACAGTGTAGGCCTACGCCTTGTTTATTGATTTTTACGCATAGCGCTACGCTTACCCGTTTCTATTTAAGCCTATCAATTTTTTAAAGGACCTCGTTTTAGGCGTACTACGCCTCCTAAAATAAACCCTGCACATAAGCCCTACGCGTAGAATGCAGCCTTCACGCAGTCTCGCGAGTCCTGTCTGTTCGACTACATGCTCTCTCGGCAGATAATTGTCTCTAAGCCCGTCATCCTTGTCGTTGTATGATATTGTAGAACGGCCTGCCAGCAGAAGGAAGCGGCGGAGAACTAGACGCGCCGGGGCTGTCGGGGGCGCAGGGACCTGGCTCCCCCCTCAGGGGCCTGATCGTGGGCGGGGCGAGGGAGGAGGCGTGGCGCCCCCTGACCTGCTTCAGGGACGGGACGCGGCAAATTGGTGCGCTGTGGAACAATGTCCTTTTTGACTTTTAGTCGTTGATAAAAAAGGGCTCATTTTTCTAGAAAAACCCATTTAATCAAATTATACTCGCGCATTTCTCATGTTAAGTGTATCATTACTAAGTGTAGGCCTACAAATAGCTTACATGTATATTGATGCACGTTGTGTTATAACCGAGAGTGCTTTATTAAGGCCTTTGTTCGTGTTAACTTGCTATCGGGCACGCGTGACATGACACGCGACGCAGCTTTTTTGTCAATGATGACTGGTTCAGTTTTGTTTGATGACTGTTCCGCGCAGACTTTGTGTTGGTGGAGGAGGAGTTGGCGAGTGAGGAGAAGCAGCTCGCATCGCCTCAGCGTCTGCTGCACAGGGAGTGGCGTGAGACCTTCAAGAAACACCTGCGCAAGGCCGGCATCCAGCTGGAGGAGGTGCTGCTTGTGTGATAATGGGTTGTTGATTTCTGCATGACCATTCGTTTCGTCTGGAAGAGAGTGAAGATAATGCTAGGCTATATACAGTATACTGACAAAGTCACAAAACGAGCGATTCTTTGATGGTATGCATGTACATCACGCACAGATGTGCTGGCGTTTGGGTTTAGTGATTGCAGTAAGGGAATGACCGTCGAGTTTATTCAACTTTGTTGGCTTGAAAATATAGCGCTACAGAGCTTTCCTTCTCTTTCAAACTGTGAAAAATACAAAAGAAACGATGTGAACGCTAAATCCTCTTCACATTACTTTCGTTTCGACGATTTTTTTAAATTTGGCAATCTGATGTTTTTGCAGCTTATGTGTAATGATACACGATACAAACCTATCTGTGGATGTGGGTAGGCAATTCTATCTGTAATGATGCAAGCCTGGATGTATCTGTTGCCAGGAGAGCGTGGAGAACTCGAGGACCGTGATGACGTTTGTCAAGGTTCACATTCCGTGGAACGTCATGTGCTTCTATGCGGAGGATCTTCAGTTCAGAGCTCCGCTCCAGGTCTTTTATTACTAATAGTTCTCTGCTGCTATTCTAAATTAACTGCTTCAAAACAGATAGGATACTAGCAATTTTGGACACATATTAATTACATTAAATTAATCTAAAGTTAGCCACTAGTCTTAGTCACTAGAGGGGTAAAGTATGTTGTAGCGTTTGACCTGTTTGTACAAGAATACAAAGATCTTGTTAAAATGTACGATTTTCTAAGAGTCTGCTTCAAACAATGAAATAATGTCGAATAATTGCATTGCTTGAGTACGGTAACCCAGTTCTTTGTCTTTAAGCAATTAACTGCTTCCTCTCAGTTTTCTCTAAGCTTCCATCAAGTTCCATCTGTCCCATGAGCCGTGTCGAAGCGTGTGCGTCCTGTGACAGGTCAGCCCCCACGAGCGGTCTAACTGGTCGCAGGCTCTCTTCACAAGGCTCGGGATCAAGAACCCAATGACGCTCGAGGCTCCCAACAAACCTGTGTACCACTTCACATGCGTCTTCAAGAAGGCCAAGCTCGACAAGTCAGTCAGCTGAGGCTCTATAGCTTGTTTTAATATTATTTGATGGGCTGAGTTATTATCGCTGCCAAAGTTTAATGTTAGGATTATCGGTGCCATATCCGATGCTTATAATGTCTTATAGTTGTTTCTGTGCCGACAACGTCAGCCCTTCAAAAATTATATGAAGCTCGTAACTCGCTTTTCGTTCTTTCTCGTTGGTGGACTTCCTGCCCTTTGCAACGAGCGGTGGCGGAGAAAATTATAGTTAAAGATCATATTACAAGCTGATCCATTCAGTTGATAGTCTCTAGTCACCAAGACATTGCAGCTGAGTCCACTGAGAGTGATAGAGTCTAGAGACAAACTTGTTATTATCATCAGCACTAGTTATTATCATCAGTACTAGTTATTATCATCAGTACTAGTTATTATCATCAGTACTAGTTATTATCATCAGCACTAGTTATTATCACCAGTACTAGTTATTATTATCAGTACTAGTTATTATCATCAGTACTAGTTATTATCATCAGTACTAGTTATTATCATCAGTACTAGTTATTTGTCTATCTCATTGCGAGTTCTTCTGGTTCAGTTACTCAATTGTCCCAGCGCCATGGTCTATACGCCCCAGGTTCCTGGGTAGTGGACGTGAGGCCGGGTTCTTCTCTACACGTGATCGTCAGAAGGTGGCGCAGGAGATTCTCTCTCGCACGACGTACGGGCGCAGGGAGCGCGCGGAGGTCGGCATCGAGCGGCTCGTCGACAAGAGAGCCTTCGCAGCGGCCTTCCCCCTGCACGACGTGAGGGGCCGCTAGGGGCTGTTAATGATTATGTTAGAGAGGGGACTAACCATGCAGTCGCTGCAGGTCGATATGCATGCATGAAAAAGTTTCCAGTTAAAACACGAACCGTGAACTGACTTCACAGGTCTATGGACTGCTTTTGCTGTAGCGATCAATTGAACTGTGATATCAGTTCGCTATTTGTACTTTATTTGTACTAAATTCATGCATGCACAACATGTGCATGCTGTGATTGCATGCCTCGTTCGCTGCCTTCCTCAGCTTTTGTCTGTTCTCTTCTCAGCATCTCACGATCTGAACGGATATTTGTCGTTTTGTCACAACGTGTTTAGAATGATAGTGAGCATTAGGAAAATTTTCTAAAAACACTGCATTTATAATTTATAACAACTACTTATAGCCTGAAAACAACGAGTTAAAATTAACAGTTTTGAGTTTCAACGTCGTTAACATATACTAGAGTGGAAACCACCCCTGTGCAGGGTTCGTTTGAGGTGCAGGAGAAGGATCTGGTTGACCCCGAGGGGCTGAACCCCCGCCAGGTACTCTACGAGTATTGGGCTCGCTGGGGGCGCTGGTACAGGTACCAGCCCCTCGAGCACATCCGCGAGTACTTTGGGGAGAAGATCGCCATCTACTTTGCGTGGCTGGGTCAGTACTATGATTTCACTCCAACTATTAATTGTATATTTTTTGACAGTTTAAGGATCGTGTGTAGTCACAAGGAGTATTACAGTCCGGTTCTGTGCCGAGGGCCACGCATAGAACTCTCCCCCTTCTTTAGTCGCCTTTAACTACTCGCCCGGGAAGCTCTGAGCTGCAAGCTAATTCTTGTTCTCCGGCTTGCAGGGGATATGCACTGCAACAGTTCAAGCTTAACGCCAGCAACAATTGACGTAGGTGGAGTTAGGCTGCCACTGTCTGCTCTGTTAAAAGAATTTGAGGACAAGAGATTTAGCTTTTTAAATTCTGAAATTTGTGGCGGCTGCGTGGTAACAGTGGAGTATCTATACTACGGGGGTATCGTGCAATTTCACGCTTGTTTTCAGGGTTCTACACGGCCTGGCTCATTCCGGCCTCCATAGTAGGAGTCCTCGTATCTATATTCGGCGGGTTTTTTGGCACCGATCAGCAAGTGTAAGTCTAACATTGGTAGCCTTGTCACATTGCATGAATATTAGCTAATATTGTTCACAGGCTATATGGTGCTGTTCTAAAATGTCATTATTTTTAGTTACAATTTTTTCGTGTGTGGTGTGTCATGTTACCATTTTTATACATCAATGCAAAATCAATGCGTTTGAAACAATCTTCTGCGTTGGTATTGCATTACTATCAATCTAGCTTGTTCAACAAGCCAAGGGAGCGTGTTGCACGACTGTATTGATTGTGAAGCTGAGATTGTTTTTATAAGAGCATTTAAATCGATGTTTTTGAGGCGTATTGATTTGTATGAGCTGCGCTGCTTGTGTTTTTGATGAACGATCTTGTACTCCGTTGTGTAGTCGTTCGATTTAAGTAGGATATCCTTGTAAAGCCACTTGGATTGCTTGAGTTTTACATGGATCTCAGCTTTTGTTTATTATTGTGTGGCTGTACACAAATTTGTGGATAAAGTTGTATGTAGGCCTACTGCTGTTTTGTGACTCAATCAATTTATCGTACTGAAGGATGCAGAGGTGTGATCAGATACACACTAACGAAGGACGTGGGAGTGTGACTAGATACACGCTAATGAAGGATATACATGTGGGGGTGTGACCAGATGTATGCTAACGCAGGGTGGAGGCGTGTGGTTCCAACCTGACCTTCAAGATGTGCCCATTCTGTGACGGATGTCCCACGTGGCACCTCTCTGAGAAGTGCATCTACCTACAGCTTGCCTCACTTGTCGACCACCCGGGCACCGTCTTCTATGCCATCTTCATGTCCTTCTGGGGTGAGCTGCACTTCAGCTGTCTCTATCTAGCAACACTTGTCTTGGTTCGTGATAGAATTCTGCAGTGACTGGTGGACGTAGACTTTTATGCTGGAGGACACGATAACTCTCTATTCCCTCTAAATTAAAGGTAAGATTATGAAAAAAGCCTCACAACTATCATGGTTAGGTGTTAAATTTCTTTAAAACAGTTCTACAAGAAGACCTTCTTCTAGGTCCTATTAAGCTCCGTTTAGAGATTTATTCTCTTCCCACTGAGTTCAAAATGCTGACTTCCAGTCCTGCATCAACGTGACATCATTTGAAAACACTGTTTATACCGTAAGGAAATCTTAGCCGTTATATTTAGCAATTTATCAAAGTTTCACACTATCCTAATTTGTAGGGATTTTCGAGGCTTGGTTGATAGCAGCAACCCTTTAGGCTGCTCTGAAGTGAGTCAGCGCAGTTGAGCGTAACTGCGTGTTTTCTCTCGTGTTGTAGCCGTATCGTTCCTCGAGTACTGGAAGCGCAAGTCTGCCACTCTCTCCCACCAGTGGGACTGTATGGACATCATGGAGGAAGAGGTTGGTGCTGTGGTCACTACCATCAAGTTTGAGCGTGTAAACTCAACTTCTCACTTGTATAATAATGTGTAAAGAACAATTCGTTGTTTACACTGTGTTTTGCTGCCAGGAGCAGCCTCGGCCTGCCTTCGCAGAGAAGTGTACGGAGTACACGAACAACCCTGTGACGGGGGTCAAGGAGCCCTTCTTCCCCCCACGCAGCCGCATCCACCGCATGGTCACCGGGCTCGGCGTCATTCTCATCATGGTAAGGGGAGGGAGGGGAGGTCATCTCGATCATGGCGAGGGGGGGAGGGGGGGTCATTCTTATCATGGTGAAGGGTGGGGGGCTGCCCTGGACTAATGGGCCAAAAAATTTTGTTATAGTTTGAACAATGCATTTATTCTATTATTTATTAAAATAAATTTCAAAATATATTTATTTTGAATGAGCTGAAGGATCTAATTGATTTATATTGGCAGTAATGATAAAATTAAACAGAATTATTATATATTTTTTTTTAAAATAGTTTGTTCTATATTTAGTTTTCAGCCGAGGCAGCACCTCATCCGGGATCTAATGTGTGTTCAGATGCAATGCTGCTTATCCCATTTCATATTTATCACCGACTGAAGGAAAATTTACATAAACATTTACTTGATTCGTGTCAGTTGTAATAATGGAATTAAAGATAACATTGATATTTGTTATCTCTCAATCACAATAGGCGATGATTAAAGCGCTACTTTAACATTTGACATCGGTCGCCTACAGATGACGATAGTCATCATCTTCATCATCGCAGTCATCATGTACCGCGTCATCATCAACAAGGTGATGGGGGAGAGGGAGGGGGAGCGCGCCCCTGGGGAGGGCAAGGAGTTCTCCCCCGAGGGACTGTTTCGCAGTTTGTTTGGTCTCGTGTCTTCCTCAGTGCTCAACCTCATCATCATCATCGTACTGGGCAAGGGATACGAGAAACTCGCGCTCAAGCTCACCGAGTGGGGTAGGCGGCAACACCCCCCCCCCCCCAACTTAGTTTGTTGTTATTTAATGCTGCAGTTGTATCGATTATGGAAGTCGTATTTATTTTGTTATAATGCACTTATATTAATAATTAATAAAATAAATTGTATGCGTCTGCAATTATTTCGACTACAATAATAGTAGTCGTTTAATTGTAGATGCATAAAATTTATTGTGATCTATGGTTTCACTGGATGGCGTCCTACTTTTTTGTCATTCATCCAGATGTCTGATCTAGAAACTCCATTTCTTGCTTTTTTATTTTTCCGCGAAGATCGCATGGGTAGTCACATCACACGCGCAACGACGAGATAAGCATATGCTTACGCTCGCAGCGGGCGCCATTTTGGTATTCACACCGGATGTGACGTCACGCGACACCTAGGGATTATGATCTTTCTCACTGCTCATGTTATAATTTTGTGACGCAGAGATGCACCGCACCCAGTCAGAGTTTGAAGATCAGCTGATATTCAAGGTGTTCATCTTTCAGTTCGTCAACTTCTACTCAGCCATCATCTACATCGCCTTCTTCAAGGGAAAGTACGTCCCTGCTTTTTCCCCCTATAGCTTTGTTAAAGTGATCCATACTGTATAAATTAAGTTGAATAGTTTCTTTTAACCACCAACATAATTTTCTGTTAAAACTAAGAGTATTCTTTATAATCTTAGTTGAATAGTAACTGTAAGCTATCAATATTTCTGTCTCGCAAAACTAAAACAAATAGTTAAATGCTCAGTTTTATTTGCTTTCGGTGCCAACGAATTGCGAATGATTTTATTGATTCTATATTTCGTTGTCCACACAGGTTTGTTGGGTACCCGGGACACTACAACCATTTCTTTGGACTGAGACAGGAAGAGGTTGGGTCAGATTATAGTACACGCTAGTCTTTTCTGCTTTTGCGTGTCACATTTGCCTATGTCTATTTATATATATTACTTACTAAATGTGTCACTAGAGTGTCTGGCTGTATGAATGTATGAAGTATTGAGCTTGCCTCTGTTTTTCATCATTTTGCAATTACATAATTGATTGATCACCCGAACAGTCATTATTTGGATCATGAGTACGACTGACATAAGTCGCATGAAATCAATAGGCCATATTTCTTAACATGCATAGATACAGTGACTTTCATTCAGTCAGTGGATTAAATGCGTGCAGAAGTGCGGGGGAAGTCATGAATCACATTCACAGGTTTATTGATAGAGACCTGTCATAATCTTGGCGACTATCTACTCTGTGTCTGGATTCAATCATAGGCTTGGGTTGACACGTGGGTTTGTGTTTGTATTCTCTCCATTAAGTTTATGCTTGTATTCTCTCCATCAGTGTAAAAACGGGAGTTGTGTGGTCGAGCTGGCCACTCAGAGTGCGATCATAATCATTGGCAAGCAGGTCATCGGCAACATCAAGGAGATTGTGATGCCGTGAGTGGGTCGTCGGTTTTTACGCGGTCGTCCAAATTGGATGTGTGGCTTAAGAAGTTTTAACACGGTGATGGCTTTGCATTCGATCGGCTAATGCTGAGTCATTTGTTTTCTTATGCGATATCTCTGTTTTTTGTCCATCCGACTCCATTCACATTTCACACAGTTTGCGTGGATTTGATGTCATTGTTTTGTTCTTCACTCATAACACAAGTTCTTGTTCAGCTAACTGGTGTAATTCATTGCCAGCGGGAATTCAAACGGAGACTCTTATCGCAGTCGACTAACACTGGCTGTTGAGTGCTTCGTAGACATCGTATTATAATTTTTGCAGCAGTAGTTCGGTGGGTAGTACATACTTGAGTAGGGGGTAGGTGGCCCTGTGATTACGGTGTGTAGTGCAAGGACAGCTGTCTGTGGGAGATAGCTATCCAGCTGATCGTCGTGATGATAGTCAAGCAGCTGCTCAGCAATGTCCAGGAGCTGCTGCTGCCGTGAGTCCTGCATGCTAGATACTATTTTTTACTAGTTAGTTCCTTTAATTCTATGTTTCAAAAAATTGATTCTCCATTACAAAAATCGGACAACGGCGCGGGTTGACTGCTCATTCTGTGGACAAGGCTTGAGGGAAGATCGTTGCCTTGGAGATTATCCAACCGGATGGACGACTTTAAGCAAAGCTACAGAACACTTCGTAAGCAGAAAGCTATGCGGATTTTTGAATGCCTGTGGATTGAAAACTTCACTTAGTTCCTTCGTTGGTTAATTGTTATAAAAAGGAGGTTAGTTTTTTAAGTTTTTAAGCGGGAAATGATTGTTGTGTCTGTTCGCTATTATTGTGTAGCCGGTAACTGGGGAATACGTTTATCTGCTAATGTGGTTCCTGCAGGGTCCCGGGTTTCTTGGTTTTTAGAAAATTTTGTGGACTAATACTTACGCATCGCTGATTTGCTACCGCTAATGCTAACGCGTTGAAAATCTGCCTGGGCTTATGGGATAGTTCTGGAACTATCAACTGTATTGGCCTTTGCCTTGGTGTTGTAACAAATTGATCGGATGGTGCTGATGAATCCGACTGAAGGATGAAAGCTTAGAATATTAACTTTATATTGCTGCTTACAACGTCATAATCACTTATGTGTTATGTCTAGAAAAATTGTGATCAACATCAGTTCTGCAGTAGAGTACAAAAATTCTAGGCATACGCATCAAATTCTTTTGCGAGAGGCATTGATGAAATTTTGGGGAATTTTTTTTTAGATCCCTTTTTTTGCCATGTCATTATCATCCCATGCTTTGGGATAGCAGAGGAGTTGAACTTTCAGAATTTGTAGCAATGTAGATATATGCAGCTATGTAGCTATGTAGATATATATAGCTATGTAGCTATGTAGATATATATAGCTATGTAGCTATGTAGATATATA
>JAQIWG010006025.1:0-13793 GCA_034695025.1 Chamaedrilus cognettii | reverse complement strand
TGGGGAGAGGGAGGGGCAGATATAGGGTCGCACTGGACTGTATCTTAACGCATTTTTACGTCTGACAATGGATTCTTCTGTATTTTAGTGTATTTTAATGTATTTTACTGTATCTTAGTGTATTTTAATGTATTTTAATAGTATTTGTATTTTGTAATTGTAAAAAAAAAATTAACCCTAACCTGTCAACAAAACTGCTGCAACGATGCCGTCTAAAATAAGTCAACTCTTGGATAGGAGAAACAAATGACCTGGGACTTACTGCTGGTTGCTCGACCTCAATTTAAGTGTGATTTAAGTGTGTCCTGAAGTCCGAATTAACCAATGAAAATCTGATAGAATTGTATCGAATAATTTGATAAGCTAGTTCAAATCATAAAATTAAATCGAACCTAAATTGAGGTTGAGCAACCAGAAGCAGTTGCACTTATTGGCTTGGTGCTGAGACCTTTTTTTAATGAATTACACATATCCAACCAATTAAATCAAAGTAGGATGAGGGGCGCAAGTGGGATGAGGCCTGCTGCGGGAGGGTGGCGGAGGGGCTAAGGTTGAGGGTAGATGCACGGACAACGGCAAGATTGCTCGCGTCGTGCGCACCGGGGTCCGGGGCGTGGCTCAATGCTATCAGAAGCGCGCCGCTGGGTCTCAACCTCGACAACAGCCAGCTCAGGATCGCGGTGCGTCTGAGGCTCGGCGCTCCGCTGGTGATGGCTCACCAGTGCGCCTGCGGCGCACCTGTGGACAAGTTTGGCCACCACGGGCTGGCGTGCAAGAAGAGCGCCGGCAGACACGTCCGGCACAACCTCAACGATACAATTCTGCTCGCGCTGCAGAGTGCCGGAGTGCAGGCGCGGCGCAAGCCACGCTGTCTGGACCGCGGGGGTGGGAAGCGGCCTGACGAGGCCACTCTGGTACCTTGGGGCCACTTGGTCCCGGGGTCGATGCTCGCTATGGGACGCGACCTGCCCCGAGGGCCGACACCCTGGCTCCGTCACACGTTCAGAACTCAGCGACTGAGGTGGGGTCCGCGGCGGCGGCGGCCGAACGCAAGAAGGCGACAAAGTACGCCCCACGGGCTACGGCGCACGAGTTTTTGCCCGTTGCCATAGAAACAATGAGCACTTGGGGGGCGCACGGACTCGGCTTTGTCAACGAGCTTGGCACACGCATAGCAGATGTGACCGGGGACATACGGTCGACTGCTTTCCAGAAGCAACGGATTGCGCTGGCTGTTCAACGCGACAACGCAGGCGCGGTTTTGGGAACGCTGGCTGCCACGACTCAGGCAGACTGCTGATGTGACTACCACTGCCAGGATTTTTGAACTACCTATAATCACATTGTGCTATCGCGCGCTTTGAGGCACGCTTTTTGGTGCTCGTACTTTATTTCATTTTCTATCTATGTGGATGCCTTAAGCGATGCTATACTGGTGCTTCTAGCGGTGCTATATTCTTGTAAAATGTTTTTACGACTAAAAATACAAAGGAGAGCCAATTGAACAAAAAAATTAAATCAATTAAACAATTAAAATCGATTTGAACTCAACCGTAACTTCCTTGGTTGCAAAGTGCAATTTCGCGGAATATTCGCAGGTCTATTTGCCACAAGGCCTAGGCAGAAGTATTAACCATTCACAACAAGGGGAGTCACTACATGCTGTATAATAGTGTATATCGAGGCACGAATGGAGACAACGGGGGCGGGGCTGGCCCTAGGGCCAAACCAATTACAGCCGTCCACAACGTGATTGACAGGGTGACCTACACATATACACATTGACCTATACATATCCAACTGCAATAATTCAAAGTGATTACCAATAATCCAAATCAATTTCCGTTTTTGCTTAAAAGTTACTTCTTTCTACAGAAATGTGAAGTTCATACATGCGCATTCTAGGCTGCTATTTCTCTGACTCAAAAGCAGCGATCCTTGGCAGGTTGGATGATTGGTTGTCGAGTCAGTGCACCGTAGACCAGTTGCATAACCACGTGATATAGTTTTATCGAGACTCATCGTCGTCGCGAAATATAGAGAATTGGGAAACCCCGAAACTGATAGAATTTCCAATAGAAACGCGATCAAACTTGTAAAAAGGTGTAATAAATAATATAATCTGATTGTTAGGCTATTCTGTCTGGAATTTAGAAACCAACGGAAATCACAGTTGTGAATGACACAGTAGCTAGATTAGGATCTCGAATGTGTTTGCTTTCAGTTTTCATCCCGACAGATTGGCGGATCTACGATCCGGGAGCGTTACCGCGTAGAAATCCCCTACCCAATTTTAGTATAGTAAGGAAACGTTGTAATATAATGATGGAGCCACGTAGATATTGAATTCAAAAGGTGTGTACAACAACAATAGTACGATAACTAAGAAGTTGAAACTATTTGTCACTGGCTCCTCCCCCCCGATCTCGAGCTTTGTTTAGTTAAATGGGTTGAGAGGCTTTGAAAGAAAAAATCCCCCACCCAATTTTAGTATAGTAAGGAAACGTTGTAATATAATGATGGAGCCACGTAGATATTGAATTCAAAAGGTGTGTACAACAACAATAGTACGATAACTAAGAAGTTGAAACTATTTGTCACTGGCTCCTCCCCCCCGATCTCGAGCTTTGTTTAGTTAAATGGGCTGAGAGGCTTTGAAAGAAATGTTGGGGTCCGAAGGCTCGAAATTGTTGTAAATTATCCCATACCTCCAATTGTATACCTTAACCGCTGTGGTTTAATCGATAGGTTGATAGGCCTACCGGTACGTTGGTAGACCTTGAAACATTCGGAGTCGCGGATCGAAACTTGGAAACTGACCGAAATCTTTTAGCACTTTGAAATTTTCTGTTCATCATCTGCATCTGATGGAAACCCATCAAAACCATTCAATGGACTCCATAAAAAGCTCGCATTCGGGTTTGTTTGCTTAGGCTTCACTATCCTGGCTGTACAGGAGTTAGTTAGCCTAGAGATTCAGCTGTATTGTATGTTTTGTGTACATACATATCATTAGCTTCGACAGTAAAATTACCTTTGCCTTGTTTACGACTTTGGCGACCGGTATTTTGCTTACCTACACATCTACACATTTACAGTTCCGGACAGGTACGATAGCATATTTACTATACATAATTTTTATTGAGTTGATTGCGAAAATTATATTAACTTTTTTAATTTACGGAACAGTCGGTTGGTACTTCAAGCGGTACCCAGTATCAAAATATACCCAGTGTGAACTGTTTAGGTGGGTTAGTGCACCATAGTGAAGCTAAATTATTGTAGCTAACTGAGCGCTCAAATGAATTCGATATTTTTTTGGCATTGGGATATTTGTTTGACACGATCCCATCGTTGATTGTGCTTAGCATAATAATTATTTGCGCTTTGCATGCATGCCTTGACAAAGCAGCAACACAACTGTGTAGGTTACTAATAGGCCAGCTACATGCAATAGATTTTCTCTATCGCTTGTGCGACAATTGTTTTAAAAATGCAACTTATTCTGAAATTTTGATTTGTGCTAGTGAGCATAGCCTTATTACTATTAATAAACAATTGTAGATCTTTGTTTTGAAAGCTTTTCTTTCAAATTGATTATTGTATTAGTCTAACGATACATTAAACTAAAGGCCATGGGTCGAGATGGATTCATTATAAAGATTTTCATTTTATATTTTAAATAGTAGTATACAATATCACAATCATTTTGTTATGCCTAGAACTGAAGATCATCCACAGTGAAATTTTTAGAAGTTTGGTTTTTCTTGACAGGTACTACTAACTAGCAATGTCTAAGAGAATGGATGATGGTAAATCATTGGATAAAGGTAAAGCACCGGATGATGGTAAAACACCTGACGTAGGTAAATCACCAGAGGAAAGTGAAACATCTAACGAGGGTAAAACATTCGATGAAGGTGAAACACAGGATGAAGGTAAAACACCGGAAGGAGCGGAAACACAGGACGAAGGTTCTCTGACGACTTCGCCAATCAGGACTCCATCTCCGCAGTCCAATGCTTCCTCTATCAGCACTCCACCTCCGCAGACCAATCCTCCACCGATAAGATTTTCATCCTCGCATGCCAGAGGTCCATTCAAGTACGATGCGTACATTGGACACTCGCTGCTCGACGCGATCCTTGTCGAGAAACTCTGCGAGCGTCTCAAGGAAGCAGCGGGTATGACAACGTGTCCGCGCTATGTCGCGAAAGCGGCGGACGTTAGCGTGCTGGGCTGGATCAGGGACGGCGTTCTTGGCAGCTTCAAATGCGTCCTTCTCATCACGGAGAACTATTTGAACGACGATTGGAGTAACATTGAGATGCAGGAGGTGGTGAACAAGGCAAGTCGCTTTAGCCCCGACATGATTCTCGTCGTGACGCTGAACAACGACCAGGTGATTCCTGAGGATCTGAGGCAGTTCAGACTGATGCGATGTGGCGGAGATATCCTCTCGGACGAATGGATCCACAGACTGGCCCGCAAAATCCAAAAAGGTAGCAATTGTCATTTATGCCATTACAACTGGTCCAGTTTTGAGAAACTTACAGCTGTCTTTGCTCTAGGCATGCGATGCTAAAAACCTACACAAGATATAGATCTTGTGTAGGTTTTTAGCATTGTATTCAGGTCTCTTATGTAGACCTGCATTATATGGTAATTATTTTTGAAGAGCCCCGCGATCAGTGATAATCTGTGACACTATTATATGCAATGACTGATTTGTCAACCAAGAAGCAATTATTGATGTGAGCTTTAGAAGAGCGTCAGAGTAGCACTGTTTCCTCTAGAAATTAGAACTGAGCAATAAAATAAGTGACTTCATAATGTGACAATTTAGGCCGCTTGTTGGTTCCTTTGTTGATATGGACCTATTGTTGATGTGTTTTAGAGCCGATTGCAGAGATTGCTGTGTTGCCAAAGGAAAACATCGGCTACGGGGCAGCAACTGGGTTCTATTATGGATTTCTGCGACTTGTTCTGCGAGGTGAGTGTGCAAGCTTAGATCATCTACTAGTAGTAAAACTGAAGAGTGTGTTTGCTTTAACACTTTCAATGACTGTGTATTTGAATATTTAAAAAATACTTGGATTGCATGGATTGAATTACATGAATTTAGTTAAGTGTAATTTTATCTTATCTTTTCTTAACAGATTCTATGCTACTATATTTTAATTCCGGTTTTCTTTAAGTCTTGTTGACTGATTTTATTTTTTTTAATTCAATGTCATTTCTGTTAAGATAAGTGTTAGAATGAATATTTGTATGAGGTTTTTGAAATTGTGTTTTTATTAGAACGTGTGTCTGCAAAATTGAAAGAAAAGAGATCATGAATTTCTTGTTTCTCTCAGTAGGCTTTGTTTAGATATGGTTTATACTTGAGATACTTTCGTGTATTTGTGTTTTGTGTTGTTGAATTTACTTGATTGTTTGCATGTTTTTGCTAAATCTGAATGTTGTGACAGGTTTCAGAAATCGATGCCTTGCTGCGATGAACGATGCGTTTCCGGATTCGAAGGATACTCTGGTCACTAAGATGCTTATCATCATGCCTACAAGCTGCTTTTCTCCGCCGACCATGGAGGAGAAGAATAAGATTGAAGTCACAAACAAGTTTGTCGTTGCCAACGCAAACCGTGCCGGCAACGTGGCGAGAGACTACAAGAGCTCCATCTACAAGTTTATCGATTCAGCGGTCTGTCAGTTGATTAACTACAGGCATTGATACTTAATTTAACTAAATATTGAGTGAGTAAGAGTGGAAGTGATTTTGCTATATGACAGGCTAACCCCCGCTCTAGCAGCTAGTAACTAGTAAGAGTGGCTGAAAGGCCACGATTGCTCCAGCGTTTTTCTCAATTGAGGATGTTATTTTTTGATATCACTCTGATTTTCTGTAGTATGAGAATCATTACAGTGTTTGTTTAGTCAGTTCATTTTGGTTAGCTTATAGTTTATCCGCTATTGTACTTCTGTGCTGCTAGACGTAACGAACAACAGTTTCCTTTGAAGCAGTTTGCTAATGGAATTGTCTTTCGAATCATATGTCCAATTGTCCATGCATCATAGTTCAAATTATACCTTTCTTCAGTGCCAATTATTTTAAAGGATCTACGGTCTACCGTCTGAAATACTGTGCGTAATGTTAGAATTAGTGCCCTGATTTCATCCCGACTTGCTGGTGTCTACAGAATGAGGCGTGTTACTACTTTGTCGGTGAGCTGGCCACTCCGCTGCTGACGATGTACGAGTCGTATTTCTTCGGTCTCGTCGGCATGACGAGGGATCAACTCCGTCTCGAACGAGACGTCTTCTTCTACACACTCCAGCAGATCCTTCATCACCCAAAATGTCCAGAGACTCGTGGCCAGTTCAAGTTGTTATGGTGGAACGACGAAAAGGATACAGGTTGGGAATTTGCATTGTGAGTCCATACTGCAACTGTTGCGATTAGATGGTCATGATAGATATAGAGATAGTGCTCTTACAGATACAGATACTACAGATAGTGATAAGATACGTGATAGTGCTGCACTAGTGCAATGGCTGGATGATAGATATTTGACATTTCTTTTGAAATTGTTAATTATATTAGTAGGTAAGCAGAAGCGGTACCTCTTCTAATTTTATTACGTGGCTCTAAAAAACTAGTTTTTTTACTGAAAATTTGTTTGTTTTTATTTTACACTACTGATGGGAGGGGTGGCCAGCCTGTCACCTTTCCACTCCCCTGGATTCACCAGTTCCTTTATATATCTCGATTTCAAGATGATGTTTTTTTGATCACCCTCCACCACCCCCACTGCCAACTCAACTGTCCATACTGTCATGCCTTGAACGTACTGCTTAGATGTTAACTTTGTTACAATCTAGGCTCTGTTTAATTTGCAAGAAGGATCTGAATAAATCTGAATGGACTGAGATCACTAACATTAAATGAACCAACTTTTTTGTAAAAGGTGGTGTGCCTCTCAGAATGTTGTATCATTGCAGATTTATTTGGCATTTTCAATAAGATTTTGTGAACTAGAAGTGCATAATGTGTCTTTAAATGCAGATGGTGAAATGAAGGAGCCGCTGTATGACTTTCTTCTTCCCATCATACGAGAGGAGGCTGTAGTTGGTGGGTTTTTTGTATTCACTGGTAGCTTCAGAGTTCAGAATTACGCCTGTCATAGTTATCATATCAAACGTGCTTCTTTCTCAACAGAGCATCCTGTGGGTCTATGCTACCTAGGCGTTAATATTAATGATCTTTTCTTGTAAATGACAAAAATTTGATATAAATTTTCAAAATCTATTTATAACAAAATTAATTTTATGACAAGAATCTCCGGAAAAGAAAACCTTGATACAAGAATTTTACAATGTACGTTAGTATGGTTTTAATTAAATTGTGTGTTACATCGTGCTTGAATATGGTTTATTAGAGACTGAAGAGAGAGCGAGGGAGGAAGAGAGAGCGAGGGAGGCAGCGGAGCGAGAGCGTGCTGCCTCTACGCATTCTTCTGCTACCTTCACTGCAGGCCTTCAGCCTGATTCGACGATGCCAGCAGCCTCTCAGGAAGCTGAATCTGGCATCAAGAAACGTTTCAAGGATCGTGATGAAGGTAATGACAAACTAAGAGAATGCTATGCGTTATTTCGCAGCGTTGAAATCAATTATGGCACTAGCAACGTTGCAAATGGCTGCCGTATAAACCCGTGTCAGATTTATTTGGTTTGGCGTCTGGAAGGGCATGGCCGTAAAAGCCTGCAGTTCTCACCAGGGCGCAAGCGTCTAAACCTGTGTGAAAACATGGACATTGACAGATTAGACGATAAAAAGGCGATTAGTTAGTGATTTGCTATACGCTTATGTAACAAAAAGGCAGCCATTTTGCCAATAATTGCTGCCAATAATTAGCTCTTCAAATTTATATATTTAGCATAATATTTGTTGCTAAACCGAAAAAATTACGAGCCTCCAAAGTTGGATAATTTTTTATGGCTCACCCTGTATTATTGTGTGGAGGTTTGCTGTGCTTAGAGGACGCTAGAGGAAGCATCAAGTCAGAAGGTACTCGTTTTGGCTCAGCAAGAGAGGAGTCTGAAAGCTTCTGTGAGAACCGAACTGCCGCATCAGTGGCAACGTCCACCTATGAGATGCTGGATGTGTATGGACCAAACCCCTCAGGTGGGCCGAACTAGATTGTGCGTATTAAGATATCGTGATCTATTTTGAATTCCAAACATATTTTGAGTCTGTAAATTGGTGAGTTTTAAGCAATGTCTTTTTACAGAACGTGTCAACTGCTTGAAATAATTAAATGGTTGAAATTTAATTGATTACGTAAGAGTGATGAGAAGTGAAAATGATGTGATATAAGTGATAAAATTTAGGGCTGTGGCACAATTTTTTTAATATGTATGATTGATTGAACTTTTGATAATGGGCCTAACTTTAGATCAGTCAGCAACTGCTTTGAAGTGCCTAAATTAGCGCCATCTATGTGCACCTGCTTTACGGATGATGTTAGCTGAAAAGGATGTGCAGCGATTAGAGAGGACAGAGAGAATGATGGTGAAATGGATTTGTGGCGTGTCGTTAAAGAACAAGCGTTGAAGCGAAGAGTTGAGAAAAAGGCTAGGTGTTGTATGTGTAACGGGCATGGTGAGAAAGAGAAGACTGAGGTGGTTCGGACATGTGGAGCATATGAATGAGGAAGATTGGGTATCAGCTTATAGATATATTATTGTGGAGGGCAATGTTGGGAAGGGGAGGGGAATGGAGGAAGGCAGTGGAGAATGATATGAAGCGTGGCGTGAGTAGAGAGATGGCAAAGAATCGGGAGTTGTGATGGAGTCTCATCGTGGGAAACGTCCAACCTGTGCTAGCGTGGAAAAATGGATGTAAAACATAAATGATGATGATCAACATCTGCAAAATAGGTCAAATTCTGTCTCAAATTGTTGTTTAGGTTTATATGACAGGATGGACTTTGGTGCGTACGATATGAACAAGGCGGTTCGAGGGCGTTGCCTCATCATCAACATTTCCAAGTTTCACACCAATGACCAGGTCAAACGTCACAAGCTGGACCCTCGCAAAGGAGCGGAGCGTGATGGCGGTAGGCACGCTCAATGTGGATGCAATAGGCCTTCGTTTCTACGTTTAACTTTACCTTAGCTTAGGAAGAAATTTAACGGCAGCTTACACTTGGGCCTACTTTTGAATGTTCAACTACGGAATAAGTGATTTTCAATTTTTCGTTTCAGTCGATTTTTCCTATTTAGCTTGTAGTCGTTTAATTTGCTGCAATATTATTGGAAATAACTTTAATATATTTAATAATGCGATTCTTTATGCTCGTCAGTGATTACACACATGTGAAGAATTTTAGGGGAATGAAATAGCTTGTAGCTTGGCTTTGAAATGTTGTTCAGACGTTCCCCATGCAGGCCGGGGAACAAAGAATTGGCTTGCCGTCCAGAGCTCCTTGGGCGAGTCGCAAAAGGCGACTAAAGAAGGGGGAGCGGTTCTGTGTGGGCTCCCTTGCACAGAACCGGACTGTATATAGTGTTTGTGCTACACACTACTAAACTGCAAAAAGCAAAAATTGTTCAGACGTCACATGATTGTTTATGTGCGTCAGTATTTGTTTTAAGCGAATGAAATAGCTTGTAGCACGGCTTTGAAATGTTATTTATATGCATCACATAATTGTTGTAGTTTTGATGAAGAAGCTGTTTGAGTCGCTCAACTTTGACGTTGTTCTTCACGAGAACATCAACTTCAAGACCTTTGAGGAGATATTGCGCGACTATTCAGATCTCGACCACAGCAACTACAGCGCGTTCGTGTGCTGCATCATGACTCACGGCAGACTGGGCGAGGTGTTTGCGTGCGATGGTATACCGTATAAGATCCTTGACATCACAGACTTCTTCACCAGCCGGCGTTGCAAATCGCTGAAAGGAAAACCCAAGCTGTTCTTCATTCAGGCATGCCAAAATGGTATGCCGCTTGTATTTTTGTGTGGTGCCCCGAATATTGTTAAAGGATTGATTTTATATATTTCTTTAGCTGATTGATTTGAATTCAATCTGTGATAAAAATTATCTTTGGTACTGCATGGCCTGTATGCCTGGATTTGAAGCTTTTCTATATAAAAAAAAATTATTTTGTCAGAATATGAAGAAAAGAAAAATATCTAATGCACCTTTGATTCCGGAATATATAATAAAATTAATTTGATGTACCTTTTTTTCATGTACCATACTCAATAAACGATTAGTTTGTGTACCGTGCATAAAACTTTTCTCCGATTTTATTCTAAAATTGCTGGGCGTTGACAAATTTATATTTGCAGAAGAGATTAATCTAGCAACATAGAGATATTTCTAATTTTTAAAAGTTATCTTTTAACATGATATACGGCATACATTCACATTTATGTCTGAATTTGGCCCGTATGCCGCAGTGAAATGTAATATGTATATAATTATACCGGTATGAACAATATTTACCCTTCCCATCTATTGTGTGTTATGGTAAACCCTTTCTACGCACGTATTTTTATTTAGGCAGTTAGAAACCTTTTATTTTTGTCTTTGAGATTCAGTATCATTAAGATCTCTCTCGACATTCTGCATAGTTAATATCTGTATCGAGGCCTAGCAATAATATCTCCAGTGCATAGTCATATCTCTTGACAAGTTACTGTTAACTTGTTCAGGGCATTCAAATGGTGCAAACGAACAGTCGACTTCAAGCGGTACTTCTGCTCCGCCTAGCAGCATTGAGAACATAATCCCGAGTCCTGTGCCCAACTCACATATGAATCTCCACCAAGATGAAGTGCGCATTAGACAAACGGATCAGCTGCTAAGCATTGACAAGGATGAGGAAAGTCGAGGGCCGGAGCGTCAGCAGCCGGAACCAAGTAATCCGGTGCTCTGTCCTGCAGTTGATCAGCCGGTCGTGCTTACTGAACAACATGGAAGCCCAAGACATGCTGAACAAAACTCTACGTGCGACTACCTTCCTTCTACAAGCATTGACGACGACGATGTGAATGGGAATAACGTCTTCGATTCAGGAATCGGCCTCATATCCATTAATTCGCCATCG
Source organism: Chamaedrilus cognettii (assembly GCA_034695025.1). Lineage (NCBI taxonomy): Eukaryota > Metazoa > Annelida > Clitellata > Enchytraeida > Enchytraeidae > Chamaedrilus > Chamaedrilus cognettii. Next base: position 2,674 of record JAQIWG010006025.1, on the reverse strand, counting down.
GTGATCAGCGACGTGACCGGTGCAGAACCGGTCGAGCTGCTTGTTAGTGACGCGCAGGGTGAGCGCTATGGTCCACGGCCGGGCCAGACTGCGGTGGAAAGTCTCACGTCTGCGTCAGCCTCAGAGAACACCGTGGCAAAACTGATTGGCGCGGCGCAGGACCAGAGCCTTAGTGCCACCGATAAACCCTTTTCAGCCGTTCCTGCCACGGTTGAACTCGTGGTCGTCGAAGTATCTAGTGGCGAGCAGATCGATTCGCTAGTCCCTGACGCTGTTCCTGTTTTTTATGGCCCCCAGTCAGATAAACAAGACGGTCTGTCTGATGCTACGCTCCAAAGCGCTGCTTCAGATCATCAACTTTCACCCTTTCCTGACAATCCTGGTGCTGTGATGCTGGCTGAAGACATCGAGTCAGCAGTCCATAGTGCTCAACCCGTGTATTACGGCCCACATGTGAGTCAGTGTGCAAGGGAGAACGTGCAACCCATATCAGATTCAAAGGACAACACGTCAGCTGGCATACCCGTCAGCGCTTCCCATTATCATCCGCTTGATTCGGCTGAACAACTCTCTGGCGCGATGCAGCCTGCTATCGTCAATGTATCCAGTACAGAACCGCTCGGTTCACTGGCCAGCGGCGCTGATGACGAAACTGGTGAGCAGTGTGAGCAGGGCGAAACTGTCGCACTGAACCCGAATATATTGAGTTCTAAGATCAATACGGAAAATGCCGTACTCGTCTCCTCTGCTCAGGATCGTTGGCTTGATTCAGGTGTTCAACCCTCTTTAGACATTCCTTCCGCTGCGACCACTGGGATCATCGATGCGACTGTTGTAGCACAAGGCCAGCCTCTACTCAACGACGCCGTTGAGGAGCTGTACGGCCCGCCGAAGGACTTGACTGCGGCAGAGAGCCTGTTGTATGGGGCAGTCTCGCAGAATCAGGTCAGGTCAGGTGTTCAGTCCTTCGCCGACGTTTCTGATCCCCAACAAGCGATTCTCAAGCATCCAGAATCAAAATCGAGCTCTTCTCCCGCGCACAGCAGCGGCATGGGATCGATGAACAGTGGCACCTTTCACAGTAACCCGCAGCCCGTTACCCTGCAGTCGATCCCCAATAGCCCGCCATTGTTACCCGTCGAGACCCGCGCCTGCCTGGTGCCTGGTGAGCCAGACTTTCTCGTGTCATACTCGACTCTGCCCGGCAGCATCTCGTACCGCGACACGACGCTCGGCTCGCTTTACATACAGGCGCTAGCGCACAACCTGCCCAAAGGGTATGAACTTGATCGCGCGCTCAAAATGGTTTCGCGCGAGGTCGCAGAGAAGCTGGCTGCAAAGAGAGCAATGGACAGGAAAGAGTATCAGTTCCAGCTGCCATTTCATCTTACCACCGGCATGTCTAAGATGATCTTTTTGCATCGAACCGATGTTGAGATGTCAGTGCAAAGCGAGGAATAGATTTGCTTGCATCTTGTGATGAACTAGATACGTCGGACTATAATCCAGCCTCGCGAACGAACTGAGTTAAGAATTTATGGAAAGAACTCGTCTATGCTTCTAATTGCATTTCAACGATAATGAAAGCCAAATGCTCTGAATGCTCTCAATTCTAGCACGGAATATGAGATATACTTTTAAATTAGAAAAAAAGATTTACAAATTTAAAAGTTACAAAAGCAAAGTTGTTGCATTTCTCTCAAATTTTGTCGCATATTTCATGAGTTAAAATCACAGTTTCTTCCTGTCTTTAAATTTGGGCTTCTTTCGAAGTTGACACTTTAGTAATTGACACTTAAAAACTATCTTAACGACGGTACGGTAACGTATATGCATGTCTATGCATATGCTATTTATATATATATAATGTATGTGACTGTAATGATTCGAATAGTTTCGATTTTAATCTACGGCGTAAGTGTTGGATTAGCTAGACAGATATCAGTATTAGTATTGTGCTGCTGTGGACAATTGTGTATCACTTGTTTAAAAACATCGTGGACTATGCGCTTGATTGTCTATTAGCTAACGTGCTCAGCCTATAACGGCTGACATTTTGCAGTACTTGGCGTTTAGACGTTTTCTCTTGGCCATTGTGGCCGCCTTACAGTGTACAGGAATGGATGCATAATCTAAGCGTAGAATGTAGAATATTGTGAGATTTGACAGCATTGTAAAAGAAATTTTACATTGAAGATATAGAACCATTACAGATTGCTTGTGTATTTGGAGACATATAATGTAGTAGCGGAGGATCAAGAAGCCCTTAGCCTATGCAAGAAAATTATATGAATTGATTCGAATGGATTAATTTTGTTGACTGATTGACAGGTATTCAGAATGTTCACAATGTCTGATTCTAAGCCTCAAAGGACGTTAAATGTTAACATATTGACCCCTCAACAGTTGCATTTTTTTAATGGTGCATGTTATATCTTAAAAAATGAATGTTAACTGACGTACGACAACCAAATATACAAAAATAGGTCAGACAATTTTTTGATCTTGAATGGTGTGCCCCTTTAACTTTAAGATTTGTTTTTAAGGTAATGTGTCTTTATGGATTACTATGAAAAATGGTCAGAGATTACTGTGTCGTGGAACAATTTAAATCGTATTTTGAGAAAGCCTGCAGTAGTAATTCAGCTGAATTTAATAATCGAGTGAAGCTTGA
>JAQIWG010006024.1:0-13793 GCA_034695025.1 Chamaedrilus cognettii | reverse complement strand
GTTTTTCAAGTCTTTTCCTATCATCAGCGGGGCGGGGAGGTGGGGGGTGATGGGGCGACGAGAGCAGGGCGTGGCGCGACAGTCTGCTGCCGCGCTGTCAGTGGCTGCTGCTTGGTGTCGTGTTGATTTTGTTATCAGTTATAGATCACAGTATTGTTGGTGCGTAATGCTTATAGCACCCCCTGCAAACTGGGAACAAACAATTGGCTTGCAGCCCTGGGCTCCCAGGATGTCGTTTAGGGCGAAAAAGGAAGGGAGAGCGATTCTACGCTTGGCCCTGAGGCACTGATCTGGACTGTAATATTAGTCTTTGTTACTGCGCACAGTACTCAACTATAAGTAGTGTGCTTTGTAGTTGGCTACATTGTGTTTCGAAGAGTACTGTTGTTGGAGTAGTTAAATAATTATCGGCCCAATGCCATATTTTACCATATGGCATTGGGCCGATTGTGATCGATTGTGAGGTTGAAGGCTTGCCTAATTGCATCTTGCAAAGCTGGAATAAAATTGCTGTCAGTCGTCATTAAGAGTAGCTCAATTATAGGAGCATGGTGAAAGTTGCTCGTTGAAAATTTACATGCGGCCCGGAGCTCTCCGGGCGGGTGGTAACTGGCAAGTGTCTAAAAAATGAAGAGTGAGTCTTAACTGTAATAGGCTGGCTAAAGCAGACGAAGCGTTGTGGCCGAGTGGTATAAGTCGCGGAGCTTGGATTACGGGTTCGACAGCGCGTCGGTTTGACTCCTGGCCGCGGCAAAGATTTTGAGCCACTTTGTGCGCTCTTGGCAAGGGTGGTTTAAATTCATCAGCCCTACAAATGATCATTCGTTTTTAGGGTGGAGTGCAGTTCTGAAGTTTAAGTTGAAGATAAAAACTACTACACAGTGGGAATTTAACCACAAAAACTAACATCGCCGTTTATTGTTTTTATTCACTGAGGGCAGGGCTTGATCTGCCAGTAGCCAAAATCGGCAAAAATAATTTTTTAAGCAGCTGCCAAATCTTTTTCATTTGTTAGAAGCCCTTGGCGAATTTTATTCATTCTTTGTTCTTAGAAGTTTAATTACTGGCACTATGGTGATGAAAACAGCAATAAATTTCATATTTCCAGTGCAACCAAATGTGTAACAAATTTATAGAAAAAAGTATGGCCTGGCGAAAAAAAAAGTCTTTTGGCAAATTTTAGGCGAATTTTTTTCAGTACCTAGAGCAGGCCCTGACTCCGAGGGTATGATGCATTGTCAGTTTGAGTGTGAGAAAATGTACGATTCACGTGCGTGTGAGAGTAGATCCTATATTGTGACAGCGCCTGCTTCTTCTGAGGAGATGAATAATTGTTTGACATGAATATTTGCGTTTCATGTGACGGGTATCACAAATGGAAAAGGATGGATTGGCACCCGAGTGCCTTTATAATCGTGTTATATCTGGTTGATTTAGAAATAATGGTACTTTGCTAGGACATCAATGCTTGTTATCTCTTTAACGTTACCTAACGATAATGGTTAGTAGGCTGTTTAAAACCGACTAGGTTAACGGTTAAATGCCTCATAAAAACCACGCGGTTTTGGATCGAAATATGCGAACTAACAGATTTTTCAAAAATCTGTATCTCAGTTCCATAAAAATAAAAGCTATAAATATGAAATTTGCATCAAACTGCTCAATTGAACTGAACAGCAGCAGAGAGTGCATCAAATTTTTTTTATTTAATTGTGGGGGTAGCCTCAAACTTGAAACCAGCTTCCAAAATGCTTTTTTGCAATATGTGAGCGGTGAAGTTTCTCAGATTTGTGACTGCAAAATAGTTGTGTGATTTAATTTCAGACATTCTGCTGCAACAAAAATTCAGATTTGATGAAAATTAGACTCACGGCAAGGTTTTTAGTAACGTTCATTAAGTTCTCTAGACCACAGCGCAGTCAATGATGAAGCTTAAAAAAACCTGGAAAGTCCAGTAGATGCAGTGACATCTGACGAATAGAATAGTAATGGTAAGCTGCGCGATTGGTTTTCATCCAATTACAAGCCAGGCCGTTGACTAGAGTGATATGTATTGGCCAAATGGTTGGCGTTTGCGGCCTATTGCACTGTAGGCTGTGCGTAAGTAATTGGCGTTCGCAACAGTAGACGCTCGGGGTCGACCAAAATATTTAGTGTTAGTAAATGGTTAAAGTCCTGGTTTGTGTGTGTGCCAGGCGGCGCGTGGACGCGGCATGGCGCTGGTACAGCGATCGTGCGGCCATCGTGTCGCGCTGGACCTGGCTGCAGGCGCAGGTCTCTGACCTCGAGTATCGTATCCGCCAGCAGACCGACCTCTACAAGCACCTGCGTGCCACCAAGCTTCCCATTCTTCTTAACGACCCGACCCCCCTCCGGTCCCCGGAGCCGACACCCCGAGCGGGAGCCCAGGCTCCCCTTCAGGCCGATGCCCTGCAGGCAGGGGCATCCATTTCCTCCGCCTTCCCTGCCAAGCACTTGATTGTCTCTTCGGAGCTCAGCTCTCGGCTCCAGCAGGCTCTAGCCGACCAGCGAACGGCGCAGCCAGCGGTTGGCTGTGTGGATCGGCGCAATCACGGTCTGTCGCTGGCGACGTCCGGAGTCTCGCCGGTCGCCGGCGGCAACGGAGCGTATCTGGCGCCCCGAAGCACTGGGCTGGTGGGTGGGGCCAGTGGGCTGACCCACGGGTTGACCCACGGGGTGACCAAGCCGAGCCCTGGCTGCAAGAGGACACGTCTCTCTGAGTGTGGTCCAGCCGGTGAGCTCGCTGGTTTGACAATGACTGCTCAGAGCAGTACTGCTGGTAGTGGGGGCTGTATGACCGGCAGAGTTTTGTCTCCTGGCGCAGCCAATATGCTGTCTCCTGCTGGCGCTGGCGCCCTCATTCCGTCCACCTCCCCCTCACTAGTCGCCGAGGGCGGCTCTTTGTCGCCCCCTGCCGGCTTGGCTCTTTCTCCGGTCGGAGCCATGGTCTCGCCCTGCAGCCCCCCCCCTGCGCTCCATGACGCGAGCTATCGCGCAGCGCGGTGCATGGAGGTGCGCGCATGGCGGCGGCGCACGCTGCTGCGCGTGGCTGGCGTGCACCGGGTGAGTCGCAAGGCGGCGCAGCCCTCCACCGTGCACTGCCACTGCTGCGCCGCGGTGCACGCAGGCGCGGCGTGCGCGATATGCACGGGGAGGCACAATTACGCGCGGCGGCCCACCGACCCGGGGCTGACGCGTGCCGAGGCCTGCGCTGTGCTGGACCAGTCCTTCCACCCTGTCCTCTCCTTCTCTGAAGGTTTGTGGTTATTGGTTGGTGCTCATTGTTGGTCTAATGATGATCGGTTAGTGGTTAGCATTGATCTAGTGGTTAACAGTCATTGGTTAGCATTGGAGTAAGGCTTAGCTGTTAGTGGTTAGCATTGGTCTAATGATTAACGGTTATTTAGTTGTTAGCCTTGGTCTAATGGTTAACGGTTATTTGGTTGTTGGTCTAGTGGTTAATGGTTATTTAATTGTTAGCATTGGTCTAATGGTTAACGGTTATTTGGTTGTTGATCTAATGGTTAACGGTTATTTAGTTGGTGTTATCTAATGGTTAACGGTTAGTTGTTCCTTTAAGTTTCTCATTCAGGTGTTCAAGTTCCTATGAAAACATTTTTGCATGAATGCACAATTGCATGTAATTTTTCAAATTCCACATGAATATGTGTTTTGTCGAGTATATATCTCAAATATTATATTAGTCACATTGGGTCATTTCAAGTCCACGGTGTTACGATTGAGTTAGAGTTGTGTTAACGATCGACGACTTAGATTCACATTTATATTCAACATTTTTTGCTGTTGTCTGTCTGTTTTGACATTATAATGTTATTCCGAATGTAAATATGAATGTGAATCTAACTTGTCGATCGTTAACTCAACTCTTAACTCAATCGTAACACCGTGGACTTGAAATGACCCGATGTATTGAAACGAATACTCACTACTTTTGCGAGGACTACACCACTCACATTAATCGCCTTTTGTTGTCTATTCCATTAAATTTTTGTACTCTTGCATGTGTTCCATGTAACGCCTGTCCTCATTAGAGCGTTTGGCGCCCTGATGAGCACCGCAGAAGCTGGGTTTTTATGACCGGATGTGCTTCCTGACACCAACCAAATAAAAATTATCTGATATTATGCGAATGGCCCCTAATTCAGTGTGGTCGTGTGTTGCAGATGTTGCGTGGTCGCTGCGCCTTGCTGAGTCGATGCGGCGGAGTGTGGCGCGCTCTGACGTCGATGTCAGGTCCGTCCGTGTACTTAGAGAATAATGCTCACGCTGATTGACAAACAGTTGTTTTCATAGACGTTTAGTTGGGAGTTATTCCGAGTGTGAAATTAGTGAATAATAATACCTGGTGTGTTGTATATAATGCGCATTGAGTGTTTTGTTCGTCATCCTAGCTACCCCAGAGTGCAGTGTCGTAGTAATTTGCTAACTTGCAATGATTGCTTGTGACCGCATAAATTATTTATTTTTCGTTTTTTATGTATACAAATTTTTCATTTTGGGGATTTTAGTTGCTCTTCCGCATGTTTCACAAAATTGCGATCAATTCTCCAAAGATATCATAATCATTTGGTTGTAAATACAGTTGCTGGTAGTCAAATTGAATTGCAATGCAGTTTTCAATTGTTAATTTGTTGCTTCAGTGCCTTGGTTGGTTTAACCCCTGCAGACTGAGGTAACAAGAGAATACGACAGTTGCCCTGAGTTTCCCGGCCAGTCGATATCATACAATCATATAAAAACATTAAATTCATTTAATACCTAATTGGTTTTTCTGCAATATAGTGAAGAAAAATTATAAAAAAGGCTTCAAAGTAGTGCCATGTCAGGCAGACTCATCAAGGCTTGCTGCGTGTTGAGGAGGAGGCTGGAATGGATGCTTTGCTAAGCAAAGTCACAGGGTCACAAAGTCGCAGTCGCACAGGGTCACAAAGTCGCAGTCGCAAAGTGCATTTTAACTAAAGTATCCGACTAATTATGAAATGAAAAAGGCTTAAAATAGATGGAATTCTTTAATCCATCTATTTAAGCCTTTTTTCTTAGGTGCTATCCATTCTCAATCGTGTGGCGCTAAAATGGCCCTTGTGTTCTGCTGTGCTGTCAAACAACAAAACCAAGTGAGTCGTAAAAGGCGACTAAACAAAGGGGATGGCTCCTTGAACTGTAATAGTCTTTGTTACTACCCACGGTCCTTCAACTTTCAAACCAGTGGCGTGGCTGAGGAGCTGTGGCTTACAATGCTTCTGATGTCCTGGTGCAGGGATGGCGTGCAGGTGACGAGGGTGGCACAGTCCCTGTCCGTCAAGGAGCCGCACTGGCACGGCCTCGCTCCCTCCTTGTCCTCCACCGGTCTGTGTCACTTTCAGCATTCTTGTTGATGCTTGGCATGATGTGCACTGTAGTGACTGGTCTGTCTCACCACCTCCTTAGCATCCTTCTCCATGCTTGGGGCATGATGTGTTTCTTCTGTAAGGACCGGTCTGTCTCACTGCATCCACTTCCATGCATGTATATGCACTGTATATATGTGTGTACCGCTGCACAGTGTACATGTAACTAGTGATAATAATGATAGGTTTAGAGGATCCAATTATGGCCTGGTGTTGTTGTTCAGAGGAAGATACGAGCAGCGGTCGAGGTCACCCTGATGTCCCCCCCAACTTCTCTCGCCCTGCCCCCACCCCCATGGCGGGGGGGTCGTCCCTCACAACCAACGAGTTGTCGACGCTGCGGAGGGGGGTGACCAGCAGTCGGTCACTGGGGGGACTGGTGAGCAGGGGGTCATTGGGGGGGCTGAGCGGGGGTCGGGCATTGAGGGGGGGGCTGGCTGGACGCAAGAGCTCCTTCCATTCTATAGGTAGGCGATTTTGTAATTTGAGTTGCACTGGCAGACAAATAGTGTGATTAGAAATGTTTTGAATTTTAAGTAAGCTATACTAAGCAAATTAATTTGTCTGAAACTTGTGACAATTTTTGTCTTAATACTGAGTGGTATAAGGTTTTCAAATTTAAAATAACAACTCCTTGGTAGATATGCGAATATAATTTGACGAATCAAATTTAAGTCTTCCATTTATTAGTTCTTTGTGTATTTGTTTTGAAATATAGTGATTTCATGAGTAGTTTATGATAGTATATGCTCACACTTCCAGGCGTTTTGTGGCCGCATTCCTGCATACGCTGGGGTAGGCCATTTGCAGCCATGCACACCCGCCCTTCACTTTGCCGAGCTGTCGCATCCTCGTGTCTTAATCCCTTAGCTTTCATATCCTTTTCTGTCAGTCTTTTCACATCGTTTCAAGTCTCCCTCTACGTCTTTTCTCGTTCATCTCATAGTCTATACATTTCCGCACCCAATCATCCGGTTCCTTCCTCAAACATGCCCCAGTCATCTCAGTCGATTTCTTCTTGCGCACTCAGACGCGCTGCGCAAGAAGCGCCTCTCACTCATCGCGGGAGGGCGTCGCCTCACCCAGTCGGCCCACCTCAAGTCGTCGTCGTCCTGCGGGGCCCTCAAGTCCTGTAATCGCCTGTCCCCCCCCGGCCCCTCGGCGCAGCGCGCTGGCGCAGAGATGCGCGACGCACTGCGCAGACAGGCACTGAGTGCGCGTGCATTCGACATCGACAACATCGTCATTCCCTGCCAGCTGTCGTCGACGCCGCGTCTCGAGATACTGCACTACAAGGAAATTGTCACACCCGAGTGAGTTATAATCACTACTCTCGAATGAGTTGTAATCACTTCCGAGTGAGTTACCACTCCTGAGTAAGCACTTGGCCTTCACTCCTGACCACCGAGTGAGTTGAAGTCACTCGCAAGTGAGTTATGGCTCCCGGGTGAGTTATCAGCACTTGTGATTGAGTTGTAATCATTCTCAAGTTACACATCGGAGGGAGGGGGGAGGGTTATACGGGAGTTAGAGCTAACGAATTTCCACTCCAAAGTGAGTTATTAGCACTGCCGAGGTGTCACTCCCAAGTGAGTTCTAATCACTCCTGAGTGAGTTATCATTCCAGAACGAGTTGTCTTCATTTATCACACTTTGTAAACGAGTCTTTTCACTCAGTAGGCATTCCGAATGAATGTCGTCATCTCGTAGTAACCTGACCTATTCTGTGGCTTGCTGATTTAGACTTCATTTTATTACTAACATGTCGTCCGTCGCTGCACTGATGCCATCAGTTAATAGATGCGAGTCTCTGTCCATATATTACGTACGCAGGAACTGACAAATTGTGCATGCGAGGTTCCATATTTTTTCGGATTGCTGTAATGTACTCTTGTACTCTTGCGTGATGTAGCTTTTGCTCAAAAATCAGTCTGAAGTATTGTGAAATCGGTCCGTATGTTAATATTTCAGTTGGGTTTTATTGCCCGGATGCCCCTCCTGTCGCCAACCAGAATTATAAATTTTTATGGACGATGATTATCAGCTAGTGACACTTGTGTGTTTAACAATAAACAGTCTTGCTGAAGGGCCTGTAACGCATGGTTTCATTGTTGTCGGCGCAGGGACTTAAACCTCTGGATTCCCAGTCCAATGCCTTAACCACTACACCACAGCGCATAGCTGTCCTTTTATTTCTATTAAATTTGTCTATTTTATTTAGCTTGGCTGCATTCCCCAGGTGGCGCGTAGTTGGTCGGAGTGAACGCGTCCCGGTGGGTTGGCGTGGGTCGACGAGGGACGGTCGGACCGACCCACGCCTCGACCCTCAACCTCAGCGCGCTGACCCGCGCAGCAGCGGCCGTCCCTCGGCGGAAGGCGCGCGACGACCGTCCGGCAGCGATTGGGGGGTGGGGTTGGGGCAGGGGGATGCGTGGGGGGCGGAAGAGGTGAGACGAGCTCTCTTTGGCTGTCTATACGCTGTCCACTGATCACATTTCTCTTTGCCAATGGAGCGATGTTGTGTTTGAATTACTTTTCAAAATTCTTAAGATAGTTTCTTTTCTTGTTGTAATGTTCTTTTTGGCAGTTAATTTTTGCGACACTCTGTAAGAAGAACTCTGGCATATATTGTGTGATCACGTAGCATTGGACAAAGGCTCATGTGACCATGTTGTGTTTGATGAGTCTGTGCTTGACGGAATGTTACAAGATAAGGTGGATGTATAGTATTAGCACTGAATGTCTTGAGTTGTATGATCCGCTTGCACTCGCTGGCTCTGATTTCCTTGCACTCATTCCCTCCTCTAAATTCTTTGCTCTTGAACCTTGAACCTATTCATGTCTTGCATTCATCCCATGCCCTGATTCCCTTGAACTGATGTCTTTGCATACATTGCATTGCACTGATCTCTTGCACTGCTTCCTTGCACTGATCCCTCGTATTAATTCCCTTGCATTGGTTGCTTGCACTGCTCCCTTGCACTGCTTCCTTGCATTGATCACTTGCATTGGTTTCCTTGCAATGCTCCCTTACATTGATTCTCTTGCATTGATTCCCTTCCACTGCTTCCTTGCATTAATAATAATAATAATGAGTTTAGAGTCGGTTTCGTCATGCAGGGACGACATCGGGGACCTCAAAATCTGGAACCTCATACTGCTCACTTGCATTGATTCCCTTGCACTGCTCCCTTGCATTAATTCCCTTGCACTGTTTCCCTGCACTGCTCCCTTGCATCGCTCCCTTGCATTGGTTTCCTCAATGCACTGCTCCCGTGCAGGTAGAAGACCTGTCCGACGCAGCGTTTGCGTCGCGTCATCTTCGCTATGAGATCTATGAGAGAAAGCAGCTCGCGCCGCTCCTGGGTGGGGGTGGTGGTGGGGGCGGCGGGGGGCAGCGTCGCAGTCGCTCCAACCGCAGTGAGACTGACTCGCAGGGCATGCCCCCCCACTCCCCCCTCGGCCACCTCCTTGAGTCCGTCACAAGGGAGGGGCAGGCAAGTGAGTCCCACTTCCCCGTGTTGACCGGAGGGGTCGCCCCCTTCTCTGCGACCCTCGTCGAGGAGGAGGGCTGGGGGGGAGAGGGGGCGGGGGCACACAGGGGCATTCAGATACGGATCAGACGTAACAGCTCCGTGTCGTCGTGTGGGGGGGTGTTAGGGGGGTACGGCATGGGGGCGCAGGGGTTTGCGCAGGAGGGGGCATGGGAGGAGGGCGGTGAGCCCTGGCGAGGGGAGAGAGGGGGGGGTGAGGGGCGGCGCGCGACTAACGATCAGTGGTCCCCCCGCGCCTTTCCCCTCAATGAGACTGCCGAGACGGCGATGAGGGCGGAGCCTATTTGTGGGCGTCGCCCTTCTCGCTCCAATGACCAATCACAGCCGAGGACGAACGAATGGTGTGGCCAATGGGAGCGCAGGCTGAGCACGGAGGGCCGGATGTGGGAGGAGCCTCGCGAGGACCGGGTGACCAATAGGAGTCGAGAAGAAGTGGAAGAGAATTGGGCGACGGACGACAGCGCGACGGAGAGCAGCTCTTCCATACCGGACGAGGAGGAGGAGGACCCGGCCGACCCGGAGTGGACAGTCGTCTCCAAGCAGGGCGAAGACGGAAGCGCCGGCGGCGGCATCCTGCTCAAGATCGCCAAGCTGTAGCAGTGTAGCACGCACGCTGGGCAGTGAGATACAGAGCGACATTCTCTTCAAGATTGCCAAGCTGTAGCGGCAGTAGTGTAAGACACGGAGCGACATGATACTTCTCAAGGTCGCCTAGCTTTAGCGGCCAGTGGTGTGAGACACCGATGACATACATCTTGAGGTCGCCTAGCTGTAGAGGGCTGTTGTCTGAGATGTGGAGCAAGCTGTGTTGTGAAATGTGGATGGAGTGGTATTCTACTGAAGATCGCCGAGCTGTATCGATAGTGGTGTGAGGACATAGGTGTTGACATTTTTCCAATTTGAAGACATGGATGTCGAATCTGTCTGAAGTTGTTGAGCGTCATATGACGGTGGTAGAATCTTGCGGTTTTGCTTGGTTTTGATGTGTGGGCTAGCGACAATGGCAGCTCGCTCGCTTACTAAATTAAATAATTATTTAGCAAATGCTTACTTACGTTTCTTCAGCTACAATTTGATTAAAGTGAGTGTGACTTGATATGGCAGTGAAATTTCCTTGTAATGTTTTGTTGCTGTAAATATTAGGGCTATGAGAACGCTATGAGCTCAGCATCTTGGAGTTCATTCGACAGACGATTGCTGCTTCTTTGTGGGTTTCATTAGCAGTTAATGTTTGGATTCAGAATTTTGTTTAGTTCTGTGACGATGTCTATAATTTGTAGTTGCGGTATTTTGCTGTCGGTTTAATATTTTACCGGTGACAAAAATGGCCTAGTGGCTTTTCCATTTCGTACATAAAAAGTAACTATCTGACCCTCCCTCGTATGCAAACATACTTTTTTAAATCCCCCTAAAGTACATGTGCTTTGTTCCGCCCACCGTCAAACCTGGTGGCGTCGCTGCTATTGCTGCAAAATTGAACTAGTAATTTGATCGATGCTATATAATATGACACACAAGTCCAATTGGCTTGTACTGTAAATGTAGCTACATATCGCCTTCTATTAAGAAGAAATGCTGCCTCTTCTGTTTTTCGATTTTTTTGGGGTCTCCCCCCACCTGAGCACCCCTGCAAAAGCGATCGTTCATGTTGTTACGATCCTCGCTTCCTGTGCATGCTTTCTAAGTGGACACACCCTAGCTGAGAATCTGTCTGGCTTGTTAAATAGGGTACCAGTTAATGTCTGATGCTCATTCAGTTCAAGAAAACAATTGTTTTGTCAGTGGAAGACAACGTTGGCAATTGTGCATCAATATTTCCTTTTAATATTCCTTGGGGGATTATTTTTATCGTCACTAACCTCCTCCCACGCCCTCCCCTCTGTTGGGAGCTATGCTTCATCAGCGTCGGGGAAATAAAATTCTGACCATGGCAACTCCCCCACCCTGCCAGTGAGGTCATCAGGTGATTTGAAAAAATCTTTTAGAGCTTCCCATACACTATACTCCTCTTATTTTCTAAATAATAATTTTCTTACGAGGGTCGCAGCCTCATAAGCAAAACTAGCGTGAGCGCTCTATGTCTGTCATATTTTCTTCAAATTTTGACTTCTATTTGCGTGAATTTACAAATATGACATCGTTGAATTTACGTCCGCTAATATTTGTTCGCCTTGTTATTAAGTTATTGCCCTAGAGGATATGTTTGGCCATAGATAGTGGATCAGGTTGAGGAGCACAGCTGCAGAGTTTTTGGAAAAAAAAAAAAAGATCTATATTATTTTTTGTGGTTTATTTTCAAATACTGGCATAGAAATTACATCTGCTATGGTATTTGTGCTCTTCAACTGGTACGCCCTGTACTACTTGTACTAAATATGTTTTTCTTCTAGAAGAAAATGTAAACTTATATCAGAAATTTTACAGGGGTTTTTGTCATTGAAAGATGCTTTCAATATTGCCTCCTGCAATATTAGTTTACTCAATGCATAGAGAAACTGGCAGACTTTCTTCAAATTGCATCACGAGCAGCTTATCAAATTTTTTATAAAGTTGTGCAGATGGAATTGTGAAATTTGTGTCAAATTTAAGCAAGTTTTTTACATTTTGTTCTCTTTTATCGATGGGCAATTTGCATTTTACTGGTATCTGAAAACACCAGGAAGTTTAGAGTAGCCCCATGGAGCGTAATGTTGCAATTTGCCGAACTAAGATATGCGCGTGTAAGCAATTTTTCAATAAAGTTCACGATTCCGCCGAAAAATGCTTCAAATTCTACGCGGACTTCGATAACCTGCATTTCTTTATGCCATCCTTCTATTTCTTTATTTAATTTTTTCCGAATTGTCTTTAAATTGTATAAAGTTCTTCTTAAATAGCTATAATTAGTTATTCTTATCATCAATATCTAACACGCTTTGCTTTTTGGAGCGTGTGCTAGCCCGTAAATCGCTGACTGCTTTAAGTTCATAGTTAATTTTTGCTTTAGATGGCATTTACGAAGCCTTGTCGTTCAGATAGATTGTATACGATTGCCAAAACGAACTCATTTCAAAACGAATAATTTCCGATCGTTATAGGGCTATGTTGAATTATTGTAGTGTGCAGTGCTCGAATTAGAAAAATTTCGGAGGGGGGATGACAAAACTTTATGACCACTTTATCCCTGGCTGGGATATAGTGGCCGTAACTAGCGCCAGGGACGACACCTTGTAGTGCCGGGGATATCCCCCCCATCCCCCCCGGTAATTCGAGCACTGGTAGTGTGCCGCGAATAGCTTTACTATGATAGCCGAAAAACGTTCGTTTTGAATTGACAAATTTTCGATCGGTGTCTTAATTTTACTTTTCAAGATTTGATTAGTTTTAAGGATGTGTCATTTTTTAACGAGTCCAGAATCAACTGTAACGAGAACTGTGTCAGACTTGGCTGTGTCTGATTTGTAAGCAGAGCATCAGTCGCGCTGAATACTGGTTGCTCGACCTCAATTTAAGTGGGATTTGATTTTGTAGTCCGAATTAACCAATGAAAATCTATGAGACCACTGTATCGAATAATTTGATTGGTAATTCGGACCACAAAACTAACTAAATCAAACTTAAATCGAGGTCGAGCAATTGGACGTAAATGTTGTGAATGCTGTGCGTGTGCCTGCCGCTAATGTTTAGACGGATTCACTAAATAGTGTTAGCCTCTGATAAGAAATGGACAATTATTTGAAATGCGAGTGATTCAGTTGTTTGCTGGTAATGCTGTAGATACTGTGTATAATTGTTGCGCTGGAATTTATATTATAGAAAATCGCTTTGAACTTGGCATTCTCTGCAAAATTATAGTAAAAATCAATTAGCGTTGAATGACTTCTTTGTCAATAGTAGTTTTCAATAAATATTCTATTGTAGAAGAACGATTCTATCTTAGAAGAACACGATGAAAGAGTAAAAAAGATAGGAGAAAAAATGCTTTAAAGTTGAAGCGGTTGAAGAGCTAGAGCTTCTGAAATAATTAATTAGTTAAATGTACTAGACACAATTATAACTGAAGTTAAAGCATTTCAGAGCTTAGAATAGTGGCATCGTTCACAGCTTAATGTATCCGACTAACCACATGTATACCCAAGTCAAAGTTAGGATAATTTTTGTTGATAATGAAGATTTACATATAAATTGACGGAATACAGGACCTTACTTGCATAAAAGTCAAGTCACTTTAATAGGATAATTTTGTTTAATCTAACAAAGATGCCGAATCTTTAAAAAAAAATATTTGAGATTTAGTTGATGAAACTGCAATTAAAACGTAGACTTAATTATTACTTAATTATGGCTTCTTTTTTTGCCCTCGGTACTGCGTTCCCGAGGGACTTATAAAAATAGGTGTAAACGTTTTGCTCTGAAACGGTTAGCCCTCGGAATCAGATGGTGAGATACAACATGGCGGAGGGGCCGTCTCAGAGAAAACATCAATTATTGCTTATCTATCACCCTATATAATTGACAATGCCCTGCCTGCCTGCCTGCCTGCCTGCCTGCCTGCCTGCCTGCCTGCCTGCCTACCTGCCTGCCTGCCTACCTGCCTGCGAGCGTGCTATCGACAGGAGTGGCAAATAAATGCCAGTAGCTAGGCCTACACATGTGTGGTGCGCTGCCGTCTGTATGCGTTGAACGATGCCAATAGCCGCTCCTAAACGGTGGGTGTGCGTGTGCATGTCAGTGTGTGTGTGTGTGTCTGCGTTTGTGTCTACATGTGTCTGTGCAGCGTTTGTGTGGCACTGTGTGTGGATGTGCATTCGTTCATGTCGAGACTTGGCTG